>JAOEGS010023913.1:0-21490 GCA_025447755.1 Corythornis vintsioides
ATTTTTTTTTTTTTTTTATTAAATGAAGGGACATCCTTGGGGTCTTTGGTTATTTTTCTTGATTGTTTCTTTCTTTTTAGAGTCCTTTGTGTTTATATTTGTCACTATTTGGTGAAAATGTTCCAGTTGTGGCAAAAGGTGATTTTGGGCGCATGTTTCTCCCGGACATAATGAGTGCTCCAAAGCCATGCTGGTGGGAGAAGGCATAGCCAGAGCGGCGAGTGCTGGTCCGACGCAGGCGTCTCTTGGGTGAGGGGGGAGGTGGCCGCTTTTTCGCTTCTTTGATCTTGAGCAGGACCTGAAATCAGAAAATAAGGTGGGTAAAGTAGGCAGTGCATTATTATTCACAATCAGAGTGAAAGAGGAGCAAAGACAGAGAAACAGAAGCAGGGGTCCAAAGCCAAAAATGACTGACAAAACAGGGGGGTGGCAGGAGTGGTCGTAGAGCAGGAACTGAACTGTCAGTGCAGGATTGCAGTCTGGTAAAAGCAAAAGGCAATCTTATTCTAGGAGTGTCATATGTAAGTTATGGGAGGGAATGATTTCAGTGTATTGTTCCTCAATATCTCTGTGGTGCCTTGGCTGGGATATTACTGCGGCTTTTTTAGACACTGAAGTTGAATAACCCAAGATGTTCAAGTAATCTCAACAGTAGTTAAACGTCCAGAAAACAGACAAGGAAACTGTCTTACTTCATCTAGAAAACAAGACTACAAAAGTGGATCTCCTTTAGATGAGAATGGTGATCCATAGGTTCTCATATTCCTTGGCACAAGGGACTGAAATAATGCGCTTGAAGGCAGTGGGCTCTCTGCTCCCACTTGGCGACCAAGATCATCTAAGGACAAACACCTTTTCAGAAAGCATCTGTCATAGAATCATTCTAGGTTGGAGAATATTTTTAAGATCATTGAGTCCAACTGTTAACCAGCACTGCCAAGTTCACCGCTAACCCATGTCCCTCAGCACCACATCTATGGGCATTTTACATACCTACAGGGTTGGTGACTCCACCACTTCCCTGGGCAGCCTGTTCTAGTGTTTACAATCTTTTTGTTGAATATTTTTTTCCTAATACCCAACCTAAATCTCCCCCAGCACAGTTTGAGTTTGTTCTTGTCCTGTCACTTGTTACTTGTGAGAAGAGACCATCCCCACCTTGCTACAACCTCCTGTCATGTAGTTGTAGAGAGCAGTAAGGTCTCCCTTCAGCCTCCATTTCTCAAGGCTAAACAACCCTAGTTCCCTCAGCTGCTTTTCAGAAGACATGTTCTTTAGACCCCTCTCCAGTTTTGTTGCCCTTCTTTGAACACACTTCTGTCCCTCAATGTCCTTCTTGTAGTGAGGAGCACAAAACTTATCCAGTACTCAAGGTGTGGCATCACCAGTGTGGAGCACAGAGGCACCATCACATCCCTAGTCCTGCTGGCCACACTATTTCTGATACAGGCCAGGATGACATTGGCCTTCTTGGCCACCTGAGCACACTGCTGGCTCATATTCAGCTGTCTGTCGACCAGCCACCCCCAGGTCCTTTTCTGCCAGGTAGCTTTCCAGACACTGTACCCCAAGCCCATAATGTTGGCTGGGGTTGTTGTGACCCAAGTGCATGACCCAGAACTTGGCTTTGTTTAACCTCATCCCATTGGCCTCAGCTCAATGATTCATCCTGTCCAGATCCCTCTGTAGAGCCTCCCCATCTTCAAGCAGATCAACACACACCCACCAAACTTGGTGTCATCTGCAAACTTATTGAGGGTGCCCTTCATCCCCCTCATCCAGATCATTCATAAGGATATTGAACAGAACTGGCCTCAATACTGAGCCCTGGGGAACACCATTTGTTATCAGTTGCCAACTGGATTTAACTCCATTCACTACCATTGTTTGGGCCCAGCCGTGCCACTGTTTTTTTTACCCAGTAAAGACTCCACCTGTCCAAGCCATGAGGAATTTTTCCAGAATAATACTATGGGAAACAGTGTCAGAGGCTTGATTAAAGTCCAGGTAGACACGGCCACAGCTTCTCCTTCATCCACTAAGCAGGTCACCTTGTCATAGGAGATCAGGTTAGTTAAGCAGGACCTGCCTTTCATAAACTCATGCTGACTGGGCCTGAACACCTAGTCATCCAGTGTGTGCCATATGATGGCACTCAAGTTTATTTGCTCCATAACCCTCTCTGGAATCAAGGTCAGTGAAGATGCATTTAGTTGGGCTATTGATCCATCACCTTTTTGAGGGGATAAGCTCTAATACCTATGTGACCATTCTCAGCATCTTTGCTGCTGCATGGCTTTCCATCTTCTACCTCTACTGAGGTGGAAGACTGAAGGACCTTAGTAGTACACCATCCCTCAAACATTGCTGTGCTGCTGTCAGGCTTATCTCTAGCAAGCCTAGTTTTATTCTTTTACCCCTTCAAATCTAGTTTAAATTCTTTTAATCACAGAATCAGAATGGTAGTGTAGTTGGAAGGGACCTCTGAAGACCATCGAGTCCAATCCCCTGCCAGAACAGGATCACCCAGGGCAGGCCACACAGGAACAGACCCAGGCAGATCTGGAAAGTCTCTAGAGAAGGAGACTCCACAACCACTCTGGGCAGCCTGTTCCAGGCTCTGTCACTCTCACAGTGAAGAAGTTTTTACTCATGTTCAGGTAGATCTTCTTATGTTTCACCTGGCTACCATTACCTCTCATCCTATCACAGGGCACCATGGAAAAGAGACAGGCCCCTTCTACTTGGCACCCACCCTTCATATATTTGCAAGCATCAATAAGATTCCTTCTCAGTCTTCATTTCTTCAGGCAAACAGTCCCAGGGCTCTCAGCCTTTCCTTATAAGACAGATGTTCCAGTCCCTTCATCATCTTTGTAGCTCTCTGTTGGACTTTCTCTAGTTTCCTGTCCCTCTTGAACTGGGGAGACCAGAACTGGACACAATTGTCCAGATGTGGTCTCACTAGTGCAGGGTAGAGGGGGAGGAGAACCTCCCTTGACCTGCTGGCCACACTCTTATTTATGCACCTCAGGAGACCATTGGTTTTCCTGGCCACAAGGGCACATTGATGTCCCATGGATAACTTACTGTCGACCAGGATGATAAAGTCCTTCTCCATGGAGCTGCTTGCCAGAGGGTCTACCCCTAACCTGTACTAGTATATGGCATTGTTCCTCCCAAGGTGTAGGACTCTACACTTATCCCTGTGGAACTTCATTAAGTTTTCCTTTGCCCAGCTGTCCAGCCTTCTAGTGTATCAGTCACTCCTCCCAGCCTCATATCACCAGCAAACTTGCTGAGGGTACTCTCTGTCCCTTTATCCAGATCATTGATGAAAATTTTACATAACACTGGACACAGAACTGACTCCTGGGGAACACCACTACTTACAGGTTGCCAGATGGACTCTGCACCACTGATCACAACCCTCTCTGCATTATTATTCAGCTAGTTTTCAACCCATCTCACTGTCTGCTCTTCTAACTCACACTTCCTGAGCTTATCCACACAGATATTATGGGAGAGAGTATCAAAAGCCTTGCTGAAGTCAATGTAGACATCCAGTGCTTTCCCTGCATCTACACATTCAGTCACACCATCATAGAAGGCTATCAGATTAGTCAGACATGACTTCCCTTTGGTCAATCCATGATGACTACTGTTGATAACCTTCTTTTCTTTCATGTGTTGAGATATGATTTCCATAATCTGATGCTCCGTTACCTGTCCAGGGATGGAGGTGAGGCTGACTGGTCTGCAATTACCAGGGTCTTCTTTCTTGCCTTTTTTGAAGACCGGCTTTCCTCCAGTGCTCAGGCACCTCACTTGTTCTCCATGATCTTTCAAAAATGATGGAGAGTGGTAGAGCAACAACATCAGCAGGTCTCTCAGCAGTTGTGGGTACAGTCCATCATGGTCCATGAATTTCTGTGTGTACAATTTACCCAAATGATTTCTAACCCAAGCCGCATCAATCAACCAGTGGAGAGGCTTCCTCCTTCCAGGCTTTCAACTCTTTCTTCCAGGGTCTGGGATTTCTAAGGGCTGGTCTTAGCAGTGAAGACTGAAGCAAAGAAGGCACCTCCGCCTTCTAACTAACTTCTCCTAACTTCACCTTCTCTGCATCCTCTGTCAGCAGATACCAGAGGTATCCTGCTTCATTCAGCAGTGAGCCCACCTCTTCCCTATTCTTCCTTTTACCATTAATGTATTTGAAGCATCCCTTCTTGTTCTTCTTTACTTCATTTGCCAAAGTTAATTCCAAGAGGGCCCTGGCCTTCCTTGTTGCATCCTTACAAACCCTGACAGCATTCCTACAATTCTCCCAAGAAACCAGTCCCTTTTTCCATATGCTGTGAATTTCATTCTTCCACTTGAGTTTTTATTAGCAGCACCTTGCTAAACCATGTTGGCCTTCTGCCTCCTTTATTTTTTACTCAAAGGAATGCATCTGCCTTGAGCTTGGAGGAAGGGATGTTTGAACATAAACCAGTTCTATTTGGCCCCCTTATCTTCTTGGGATTTCTCCAAGTAGGTCTTTGAAGAGGACAAAACTAGACGTCCTGAATTCCAGGGTTGCAATCTTATTGCCTTGCTTCTTCCATGTGATACTAAACTCTACCATGTCATGATCACTACTGCCAAGGCTGCCCCCAGCCTTCACATCCCTGACCAGATCTCCTTTGTTAATACAAGGTCCAGGAGCACAGCCTTCCTGACTAGCACTTCCAACACCTGCATTAGGAAGTTATAATCAATGCATAACAAGAGTCTTCTGGACTGAGTATGCCTTGCTGTGTAGCTTGTCCAACAAATATCAGGGTGATTGAAGTCACCCATGATCGTCAGGGCATGTGATCTTGAGGCTACTTCCAGCTGCCTATAGAAGGTCTCGTCAACATTTTCTTCCTGGTTTGGTGGTCTGTAGTAGACACACACCACAGTTTCACCTACATTTTTGTGCCCCTTAATTCTCACCACACCCTGGGAAGAGTTCAATACATTCCAGTTGCTCACTCACATAAAGAGAAGCTCCACCACCTTGTCTGGCTGGTCTATCTTTCCTTAAAAGTAGGTAGCCATCCATGACAACATTGCAGTCGTGCAAGCTATCCCACCATGTCTCGGTAATTGCAATGATAGCATGGCCCTTTAACTGAGCACAGATCTCCAGTTCTTTGTGCTTATTCCCCCTGCTGCATGCACTGGTGTTTAAGCATTTCAGAAAGGGAGTTGAGTGTATAGTTTTCACCCTTGGGGGGAGGAAGACCTTCTGGTTCTCCAAAATGTCAGCACACTGCCTCACAAGTACTGGGATATGACATCCATGGCCATCTCTAGCTAGTCCAGATATAGGACTCCCCTTATATCTAGTTTAAAGCCCTGTCAATCAGCCCTGCAATATCTTGTTAAAATCTTGCTTCCCCCCCTTTGTGAACGGTGTTTCCCATTAGATGTCAGCAAACCTGGTGCTGTATAGGTTATCCTGTTGTAAAAAAAAAAAAAAGCCAAAATTGGTACAGTGACCCCATCTATGGAGCCATGTGTTAATAGCCTGTGTTTGCCTCTTCACTCCAGTGTTGCTGTCTGCCACTGGAAGGAGAGAAGAAAAGGTAATTTGTGCCCCAGAATCCCGCACCAGTTTTCCCAAGGCTCAAAAGTATCTTTTGATTACTCTTACATTACTATTCTCAGTGTGC
Source organism: Corythornis vintsioides (assembly GCA_025447755.1). Classification (NCBI taxonomy): domain Eukaryota; kingdom Metazoa; phylum Chordata; class Aves; order Coraciiformes; family Alcedinidae; genus Corythornis; species Corythornis vintsioides. The sequence goes on from JAOEGS010023913.1 coordinate 5,703, forward strand.
TCACCACGTACATGGAAGACCAGCAATGGATAATAATCTGAGAACTGTACCAAGCTAGGAAGTTTCCTAGTGACATCCTTAACCCATGCTCCAGGGAGACAGCAGACTTCCCCATGAGAAGAGTCTGCCCATCATATTGGACCCTCTGTTCCTCTCAGAAGGAAGCTGCTTACAACTATAACTCTTTTTTTTCTTGTGGGAGTGGTTGCAATATGAGCAGTAGGCCTTTCTGATGGTGGACAATCTCCATGAGCACTGTTACCTCCTGTGCAAAGATCCTTTACCTGTTTTGGGACAAGGGTACCCCATTTGTCATCAGGAGGCCTGTTGTCATGTAAAACAACTCATGATCAAAGTCCTGTCAAAGGCAGGAGGTCAGTAGTGAGTGCCAGTAGCTTGACAGCAATCCCAGCCACTGGACCCCTGTCATTTCTCCTTGGCCTCTCTAAGCATCAGTTCTATAAGTTTCTCTCTTAATGACAGCTCGGGACTCCATACAGAAGGAAATCCAAACTGCTTCTTTCCTAGAAGAGGTAGAAAAGTAAAGTGATTTTGCACTAGAGCGAGATGCTCTGAAGCTGGGATTCTGGGCCACAGCTGTGTTGAACTTCTGCTCAATGGAAAGGTAAACTCAGTCAGTTTTTATAGATCTGAACTGTCTTCAACTGTGTCCTGAGGATTTTACTTCCTAGCATTCTTCTCTAACTCCCATCCACCCCGTCTGCGAGGTCTGAGAATGCCTCTTAACTCTTCAACAGTCCTGGAGCACCCGGGAAGCTTCACAGACACCCCAGTTATGACCATGACAGAGCAGCGTGCTCTTGGGGCTGTGCTGTCGCAGCTGAGTGCAGGAAGAGGAATGAAGCACCAGGTGGCAGCAGAATTTAGCAGATGCTCCTGTTTGAAAGCCTAGGGAGCTGTGTGTGCGCTGATCCCCGGGAAGGGTCCAGCTATAGAGAGCTGTGTGCTCTCTACCCACTGCATCTCTCCCAGCCTCTTGCCCTAAGGACCTAATCTTCATATTCCTGGGGAAGGGAGGTCACCTGTTTTCAGATAATATGTATAACCATCGGCCACAAATAAAGTAAATTCTGAAGTTAAAAAAAAATAAAAATCCCCATCAAACACATACTCCTGGGTGAAGGGCTGTGGTCTGCCAGGCTAAAAACTGTACAGCAGCAGAGCAGTAGAAACATGCCACTCCTTTGCACTGAGCTGCAGCACTTAAACCCTGTGCTAAAAATAGCACAGCTTCCTCGCTTCAGTGCAATCTAATCACAGCCTTGGTCCCAGATGCAGATGAACGGTGCCAAACCCCAAATTCTATTGTCCTTCTCAAGGGACTGGGTGACAGAGAGATGGCAGCACTTGCACCTACAGGGACATACACCCTAAGCAATGCCGAACTCCATGCAACATGGCTCTAGAGTAAGCTTAGGTGGCAGCAAGCAGGATTTCTGGTTTAACAACCTATCATTCTTACTTTATCACTGGGAGTTGGCTTTAACTGAGCCTTCAGGAATCGAAAGCCAACTACAGGCAGCACACAGAGGGTAATGCTGAGGAAGATTGCTAGCCACACGTTTGGTTGGCTGAGGGTGTTTCGAGCTGTACCTGAAAAACAAAAGCAGGATTAAAACTAACAGATGCACCTCTCACCATCATTCACCTGAACCTTCCACCCTCTGTGATTCCAAACACTGGGTGAACAGACCAAAATATAAAGCACATACCACATTCAACAGTGAAATGAATTAGCTGTGGAGAGGACAGCAACACCGGCACTGTCGGAGATGAGCAAAACAAAATGTGACATCTACACACAAATGTAGCAACAGCTCAGGGAGACAAGAATGTCAGTGTGAATGCCTTAGCTCTTTACAAAAAATCAAATAAATTCAAAGGATTGTTAACAACATTAGGCAGACCTTCAGCATCAGCCCAGACCTCTCCTTTTGCCAGGACTGCATTAACAAAGAAAGCATATTGTTTTCTCATTTTCCAGACCGTTTCTGAAGCATATGGATCACTGACAGTGATCTGCACAGCAGATTATAGGATCATACTCCTTTACAAGAGGAATGTGCATTGCTTTAGGTATTTGCACTGACAGCGTGGCCTAATGGGTGAACTGGCAGAGGCAGTGAGTGCCATATGCTGGCATGACACAGTCACCTTTGAAATCAAAGGTCTCACTTCTGGCTCCTCCACAGCTGAAGGAATGTAAGATATAACAAACAGTCTGCAAAACCCTCATTACAGAGCTTAATGATGCTGCTGTTGGCAGTAAAGTTGTTGAATGTTTTCTTTTCAGTTGGCCAAATTCTGCTGTAATCCAACTCCACTGAAATTAAAGTAAATTTTCTGAGTCCAGATTAGAAACACTTTTTTTAAAAATGGTTTCAGACTGAAACCTTATTAAGTGGCCCATAGCACTATAGCTAACTTGACTTACGTAGTACCAACACAGTAGCAGATAAAGATACCACTGGCAAGTGAGTTACCAGCTGTCTTTGGAAACTGAACAGACACTTCATAGTTTCTCAGCATCTTCTGATGCTAAAAGCCATCTTAAGTGGATGTGACCATCTGCTTGGAAAGTATGTTGCAACAACTGACCTGCATCTCAGATAGATCTAAAATGTCCAAGCACCTTTGTAGTGATGGACAGAAAAAATCTCAGTTTAACAACCATTCAGAAATAAAGAAAGGCATTGATTAATACATTTATCTGAGACTTGAAAAATAAAAGCCTTTGTATTTCAGTAGTAGTGTCTCATCACAGTTCTGTATCAATATTGGCTATGAATGCACAGAGCTATTAAAAACTTCTGAATAACTTTGCTAAGCTTTTATCTCCCTCCTGTTCAAACTCAAAGGAGACATACTCATTTTTTATGTTACTTCACTTTTTGCACATGTTCAGAAACCTGCTGAGTAACTCCAAAGACCATCACGGGAAATTTTTGTTGTTGTTGGAAATTTGCCACTTAACCAGGCTTAATTAATTTGCCACTTAACCAGGCCACTTAACCATAGCCACATGGCATTTTTCTCATGTTTAACTGAATGTTGTACTTCTGTGCTTTCCTATACCAACGGGTTAACAGATATACTAAAAAACAGGCATCCTTCTGAAAACAAAACAAAACTACAAAAAACAAAAATGCTTATACATATCTGTAAGAACTGGACACCTGTAAACAGCATAGAGAAAAGCAGCAGAAAGCATGCTGGACCATTCCTGTGGGTGCATATGAATGTGCATTCTTATGCAAGGGAGTGAATGTGGCACAAGTTCACCTGGATGGGTGGGATTCAAATACATTCCCAGCAGGCTTCAATAATAAAAATAACCAGACATTTCTTGTAGAAAAGGCAATCAATAGATTCTTGCTTCTAGAGGGGTAACAACAACTACTAGAAATAGCAGATTTAAGACACACAGTAATTCCACTTCGAGTGCAATCCAGATTTGTCCCAGGGCTTACCAATAAAGGGAAAGGAGGCTGTGAAGATCAGGTACATGCCATCACTATACATGGTAAAGGTGATAGCAAAGTAAACAGAAAGGCTGCCCCAGATGAAGAACTGGTTCACAACTGTCCAGTAAGAGGTATCCAAGCCAATCTGAAAGAATGGAGTAATAAAACTATTGTCAGTGCCTTAATTATTTAGCAGATCTGTGCTGGACACAGCTTGTTCTCTGCTTTGTATACCTGCCCCTGAGACTGTTAAACATTCAAGTCTCAGAAATCCCAAGCCACACATCACAGGATGTTGAGAGGCTATTCAGGGTGTTACTACATTTGCTCTGTTGTTTCCCTCTTCTCAAGTATGCACCAATGTCCAGTACTGGAAACAGGTTACCTAGTTCAAGTGAGCCATGCTTATGTCCCTAAAACCAAGATGTCATCTAGCATTGAAAATTAGGAGAAGGAGCCTACAAGACCATAAACAGAAGAAGGAGCCTACAAGACCACAAACAGAAGAAACTATTATCTAGGGAGGTGTGACTAACTGGTTTTATTTTAAGCAATTTCTCTCATGCTTTTAGTACCACCTGAATTTTGTACCACCAAAGTCCTAGCTATTTTTGCAGTAAGTGCAGGCTTAGCATGTGCATCATGCATGGATCCAGGCTGCATGATGGAGAACCTATAAATAACTACCTGATAGAAGACATACCATCCTGTGCTTCAAAACCTTCCATGAAACTGTAATGAGTTGTTCTTTCTTCACAGCCTTAACTGTCTTGACTGCTATGACTTCAAACTTCCTGAGGCAAAGACTCTGCTTTTGTGTCACTCTGATCTTTCATAACATAACAAATCTGCTTCTCTGTTGAACTTAGAGAGTCATCCGGTGTCAAGAGATTTTATTTTGTAAGAGTGCAAGATGTAGCAGCAAATAAAATGTTGTTAAGATCCCAAGTGGTCCTCCAGAAGCTGTCTTCATAAAACAACAGCTAATTGTTAAATTTATTACCTAGGATTACTTACCTGGACAGACACTACAATCAGTAAGCAGGTTTGGGCCATCAGTGCGAAGGACTGGTAGTCAGCAATGGCCTTCCCATCACTTCTCATTGTATTGTACATGGCCCCATAGGGGATGAAGAAGAGAATGAGGGAACTGTAGATCCCTTGTAACATGCATGTGACAAATACCATTTTGTTAAAATAGAGGTTTTGCTGGCCAGGCACATACAGTTGAGGAAACAGAATGCTCCAACGATCATCCACATCCTGAAAGTAGAAGAGGAGATGGTCAAATTTTCTCCCACCTATCCAACTGATTGCACAGGACCCCTTAGGGTTGTCATGTCCCTGTGATGTGCACTTCCATGAGAAAAGACTTAACACACAATTCACTCAGTTGTTCTGACTAGCATGCCACATCCCAGGGTCACATAAACATATTTATCATGCTAAATTTCCCCTTTCTTGTGCTGAGAAATCTGTCAAGTTCTGCAAAAAAAACATAAGGTACACTTCATCTTAAGAAGACTGCATGGTCAATCTGATCTCCAGATAGTTGCCTGAAAGCTAAGGGATAGAGAGTACCTCTCATGGTCCTCACACAGTCAAGGTTGTCTGATTTGGAATCCTTAAGTGTCTAGATCTAAAACTGTGGATCAAATAAGAACAGCAAGTTCCTACTTATTTAACCTGTAAAAGACACTTAAAAACAGTTTTATTGCTCCTGTGTCTTGCTGAACAGTAGTAATGAGCTAGAAATGCAAGACTACTGTGAAAATACTTCCACTAGAAAGGATGAACCTAGAAAACCTGTTTTCAGAGACCTGGTTCATTCATTGTTGTGTGTGGTCATTCATATTTGTCAGTCTTCAAGACCACAGCTAGTAAGATGTGGCTTCTTCAGGGGAGTGTCGCAATGGCAGCTTTTACTGTTGTCAACAGACTAACCTAAAAGTCTCATCACACACTGAAACCCACAGGTCAAACCAGGATAATACACCATCTCCTATCTGGTGAGTCCTTTTCATGTGCTTTCAGGTCTCATTGTTAGGAAACTATTTCAAGGGCTGCCACAACAAGTAGCCAAAAAGTCAGCTGATTTTATTTTGTGCAGCATGCTCAAAACACCTGGAGATAAAACCCCCATAAAAAAAATTCCACGTGGTGATAGAAACTGATATACCTGATCGAAGAGGCTCATTCCTAGCACCGGGAGCGAGGTATATACCAAGTTGTAAAGCGTAATGAACCATTCGTCATAGACAGTCTGAAAAAAAAGAAAAACCATGCATAAAGTTAGCAAAAAAAGCCACATCTTTTTCTGAAAGTATAAACAATTAAATGCTGGAACAGCCTGTTTGGAGATGCCAGATGGGAATAGTGCTCCAAGGCGGGCAGCCAGTAGGAGGCTCTGCCTGTACCCCTGCACCTTCAGCCCAGGGCAAACTCTCACACAGTGTGTATCTGTGCTTCCCTGGCGCTTGGCTGGGTGTAGATTGGTTTGGTTTAGGCTAACAGCAGATTTTTTCAGGGCAAGGGATTTGCTCCTTATGCAAGCTGCCTGAATCACACATGGGGTTAAAATACTTGATCATTTTTCTGGTCAGATCTGTGTAAGACCTATGCTTGCATTATCAGCATATTGTAAGCAGAGGTCTGGAGCAGCATGACTATGAAGAAAGGCTGGAAGTATTGGGGTTGTTCAGCCCAGAGAACAGAAGGTTCTGGAGAGACCATATTGTGGCATTTCAGTACTTAAAGGGGCCTATAAGAAAGGTGGGGACAATCATTTCAGCGGAGACTGTTGTGACAGAACAAGGCATGATGGTTTTAAAATACAAGAGGGTAGATTTAGATGAGATGTAAGGAATCATAGAATGTTTAGGGCTGGAAGGGACCTCCAAAGCTCATCTAGTCCAGCCCCCCTGCAGTGAGCAGGAACACTCTTAACTAGACCAGGCTGCTCAGAGCCTCAGAAGGCACTTTTCACCATGAGGGTGACACTGGTCCAGGTTGCACAGAGAGGTGGTTGATGCCCCATCCCTAGAAACATTCAAGGCCAGTTTGGACAGGGTTCTGAGCAACCTTCTTTAGTTGTAGATGTCCCTGCTCCCAGCAGGGCTATTGGACTAAATAACCTTTAAAAGTCTTTTTAGATCCAAACCATTCTATGATTCTATAGTCAGGCCTCTGTATATTCTGCATTCTTGTTTGATGGCTGTCGTCACTTTGAACGCTTACAAAAATCCCACAAAGGACCTGTGTGCTTCATAATGCACCTAAATGTCTTCATGCATCTGTCCTCTGCCAGCAGCACAATGAAGGCAGAATACCAGCTTTATATTCATACAGCTGAAGAAGACAGACCTGTGTCACTCATCAGTGATATGGGGGGAATGGTTTCATTTATTTACTTTTAAAATATTTCTCGGTACTTGGTTTGAATATGCCAGATGTCACCACAAGAAAACAGAAGCTGGACCTACCTGTGCTGAGAAGCCAGAGAAGAAGCCATACCAGAAATGCACTAATGTGAAGGCAAAATTCTTATAGAAGAAGTATTTGAGAAACTTGCACATGCGGATGTAGGACCACCGGCCATGGACCAAGAGCAGGCGCTGCAGGTAACGGAACTGTGCAAAGGAGAAGTCACTGGACAAGACCGCCTGCATGCCTTCCTGGCCACTGATACCAACGCCGATGTGGGCAGCTGCAACAGGAAAGTTATAGATCCCTTCATCACAATGGAAGTTTTAATTATACCATTTTTTTAAATGAGTGTCCTGCACTCAGACACTCTATTAATTCCCTGTCATAAAAAGGCATATATAAATTTATTTTTAAAAAAGGAAAATTATTTTGCGGCACTCATTTTTTCAGCACCATTATGATTTGGGCTGTGTTGATATATTTCCAGTAACTAGGCTTTTATTTGTTGAATGAAATTACACCCATGAAATTGTCACCCTCAGTGACAATTCATGTTTTCTTTATGAATATATTCCAACAGTATAAATGCTGTTGTCCATACCAGCTGCTGTTATGAAAAAAAAAAATAATTTGACATGGGACTTATATTTACATGCATTTAATGTCCTTCTAGAAGCCTTAAAGCATAACTCCAGACAAGCAAAATCTTCAAACCCCTTACAGATATGTCAGACACAGTGCTATGAGGCAGACTGTAGCCTTTTTACGTTTCCTGGACTTTATTAGGTCAATCAAATAATTAAGTAGAAGAGTCACTTATTTTTTTAATAGTAACTTGGGTTTATTAAATGTGGACATAAGTTTAATGTGACAGCTACTTATACAGCTTTTGCTAATGAGAACAATCTTGATGGCTGGAGGTTTGTTAGATTCAGAGGTTTCCATGGAACAGTGGGTTGATAAAATCCCAAAGTCCCAACCCTCTCTTGGGGAAAGTGGGTTAGTTTCTAATTATCATGTACACTTTAGCTTTTCTTATCCTTTCTTTACTGACTGCCTGACTTATCTCCCTTGAAGCTCCCTACTTAGCCTTTTCTTTCTTAATTAAAAGGCTCCAGTTAATCAGTTCCTTCAAATTAACACAAGGAAGTTTAGCAATAGGCTAATAATCATAATTTAATTATACCTAGTTGGGGGATTTTTTTTCTCATAAATTCACTGAGATAATGCAGCATCAAATGATGCTCAAGGACAAAGGGACCTAGAAGCCAGTAATTTATAACTCAACAGAGACAACTGACAAATGTCCCTGACACATGAAAACGAAAAAAAAAATCATGTAACATTATACAGACAATTTACAGGCATGAAAATTTTCTTTCTGCTTTGCAAACAGAAAATCCTGTTTGTTCTTTGTATTGCCCTTGTGAGGGAAGCCATCCAGACACAGGAGGACATGTCACAGCCCCAGTGGGCTTTTGTCTGCTCTAAGGTTGAAGTGGAGAATTAGGCAATAACCGCAGCCTTAGGTTCTTGTGATTCTGGTTGGGGTACAGCAAAGGGGCTGCCTGTGTCCCCTGTAAGGCAGGAAACATGTGTAGTCTGCAGTGACAGTAGCCTGGAGAAACCTGCACAAACTTGGTACACATCCATTTAATGACACAAAGAAGGTGGTACAGAAGGCACTCAGATACATGTTCCTGCTGATATGCCACCTCATATAGCAAATCCATCAATGAGTCAGTTAGATAGAGCATGCCAGCTGTCAACCATCACTCACTTTTGATCATGCTGACATCATTGGCACCATCTCCGATTGCCAGGGTCACAGCCTTCTTGTACTTCTTCACCAGCTCTACCACCTGAGCCTTCTGCAGTGGAGTCACTCGGCAGCAGATCACCACTTTGCACATGCAGGCTGTTCTCACCAGCTCGAGCTCCAGATTCCCTTCCAGCGCATAAGCCTGAGAAGAAGGAGATAATAAATGGGGTGTTCAGGTAAGACTAGCAGCAAATCATGGCCTGTCAAAGAGGATGCAGCAGGAGGGGAATGAGAACTGAGCTAGTTATACCATTCAGCAGAAGGAAGTTATGAGGTAGCCCAGGTAAATCTGTCTATTCAGTCATGGGAAGCATCCACACAGCATACACCTGCAAGTGTGCACCTTGGATGCACCACAGCTGGATTTTTACAACAGCTGCTCTGGCTGACGTACCTTGTCAGTGCAGTAGAATTGTCAAACAACAAAGGCACTAAAATTATGAAGCTGCTGCTGGGCCAGAGAAAACTTTACATATTTCCATGCAAGAGAATCTCTGCTTATCCCTCTTAAATTATTTTTTAAGCTGTGGGAGATCTGTATTATAAATAGAAGATATTTCAATTGGGGAGTACTTAATTAAAAAACAAACAGGAAAAACTGAGCTCAGGTGGGCATGACAAAGCATAACACAAAGCCAGGGAGAAGGCAACTTTGATTTGAGTGATGACCTTTTAAATCAGTCAGCTGTATTATTTCTGTTTGGGAAGCACAAGGATAATTGGATGTGTAGTCAACCCTCCAGCTCTGTGTGAGGAGGAGGGAACAGTGTTAGCTTTCATATGTCTTTCAGATCATGCTTTTTGGCTCTGTTCTTTGATGTCTCTTCTCAGTAGACATGCATGGAAATAATCCACAGGTTTTTCTCCTCCTCAGAGCCCTTACAGCAGGCCCACTGCCCTTCCTGCACAAAGCAGGAAATCCTTAGGACAGATACTCTTTCTTATTGAAACAGAGAGCTGTGAGTCACCAGCGCCCACGCTTCTCTCAATCAGTGGCAAGCAGGCTTGATCAACAGGAGAGACCTTTTCATGGTTCAGCTCTAGTCCATGAAGTAAGAGAAGGCCTTTGCCACTAAATCCTCACTGCGCAGCACTAGAAAAATGTTACCACAGAGTAAATTAATGGTGCTGCACACAAATCAGCTACTATGTTGATGCCGATACAGATGTTGATGTCCTTCTGTTCACTCACTTTATTTAAGCAAGACCACATGCATGCATAGCCCCATTGCTGCCATCTCATCCATCTGCATGAAGGGATATGGCAGTGAAAAGAAGCTGTGGATGAGTGGAACAGGATCAGCACTATTTACCATTGTTCAAACTCTAGAATAATAGAAACATTCTGGTTGGAAGAGACCTTCAAGATCAAGTCCAACTATTAACCTAGGTGTCACCACTAAACTATGTCCCCAGGTACCACATCTACACATAAAGTGACTCCAGGGATGGTGACTTCACCACTTCTCTGGGCAACCTGTTCCAGGGCTTGACAACCCGTTCAGTGAAATTTTCCCAATATCCAATATAAACTTTCCCTGGCACAACTTGAGGCCATTTCCTTTTGTCTTCTTGACTGTTACTGGGGAGAAGAGATTGACCCCAACCTTGCTACAACCTCCTTTGACACAGTTTTAAATTAGAAAGGAGATGATTTAGATTAGAAATAAAGAAGTTCTTTACCAAGAGAGTGGTGGAGCACTGGAACAGATTACCCAGGGATGTGGTGAAGGCCCCATCCCTAGAGACATTCAAGGTGAGGTTTGATCAGACTCTGAGCAACCTTCTCTAGTTGCAGAAATCCTTGCTCGCAGCAGGGGCGTTGGACTAGGTGACCTCTACAGGTCTCTTTAACCCAGACATTTCTATGATTCTATTATTCTATACTTGTAGAGAATGATGTCTTGCCTGAGCATAGAAATAAATAAATAACAAGTAGTTTTGTCCCGTATGTTCCTATCACATTAAGTTCTCCAGAAAGCTCAGTTCTAACATGATTCCAAACTTTCCTTACCAGGCTGTGGCCAGTGATAACCAGACCATACACCCCATTTGCTTGTTCATCAGGTAAAATTTCTTGTTTTTTTGAAGCTTTTTCAAACTGAATGTTGATTTCATCACTGTCCAGAAAGGAGTCTGGCTTCATCTTTTTCCTTGCATTCCTAAAAAAATCCAGAATAATGAAGAAAAACTGTTTTAAAGATGTGTAAGTTATAGTAAATCAACTTTATGAAAATGAAAAATCATTTTTCCCCTTTGCTAGTTTATTTCAATTTTCCCCGTATACATGTATAGTTTAGCTGCTGCTTATGCAGATCACTGAGAAGTTTCTGAAACTCTAATGTGTGTACTAAACTTGTGCTGATTTAAAATCAACAACAAACAAACCATCTTACTGTTAAGAAGGTCAGTATCCTGAGCATCCAAATTTTCAGTGTATATTATTTGTCAACCATGTATTTCAGGAAAAAAAGAACTGAAAAGCTTTCTCGTTTTCCACCTCTACATAATAATTTGTGTCTGCTGAGGAGGCTAGAGAGGAAGATTGATTTCCAGATAATGCTAGAAAAGGACCATGTACAAACAAAGGACTGCAATGTAGATGATTGTCAATAGCAGTAGAGCAACACCATAGCTGAAGCCTAGAGCCAAAGGCTTTGTGCCTCCAGATCACTCGTCAAATGTCAGCTGATAGTGCATGTCTGACTCTGCTTACTTATACGTTTATATAGATTGGACCTCCTGGATTGAGAAGCTCCAGAACTACATTGTGTTTAGATGCTTGATCTTCCAGGGAGCCAGCTAGCCTGCACAGAAGGTCCCTAAAAGAAATGCATTAAGTGCAGCCTGCAGGAAAAAAAAGCAGAATAGTACAAAATACAGACAGCATCAGTACACAGCAATGAAGTTGTGTATTTCAGCCCCTTACCTCAGCTCATTAAGTACATCACCAGATGTGCTGCCTTCAATAATGAAAACATCGTCCATGTCATCATACAGCAAGTTGCAGGAGTAACCAATATTCATTGCCGTCTCTGGGAAAGATAAACCAGGAATATGACCCATCTTAGTAGCCCCAAACTCACCCACCATCTCTGTAGCCTTTTTACACACTTGACAAAAGCCCTCTGAATCAAAAGAGCTCTGAGCCTTTCAGAGTCAACAGTTTAAGAAAGCCAGGAAATACCACATTGGACATAGCAGCAAATCTCCCCTTCTAGGGCTTCTATCAAAATGCAGAAGTATAAAACAGCCTTTGGCCAACATACTTGGAGCAACAAAAAACATTTCATGTTGATTCCAAAAACCCATTCAATATTTTTTCTTTTCCCTCTCCTTATTCCCAAAACAAGTCCCAAAACATAGTTCTCAAGAATATCAAGATATTTTGTTCAGAAAATTCTGGGAAAAAAGTTTGGTGTTTCATAATAAAAACTATTACATCTGAAATATGACAAAATGGTATGTTTCATTTTTTTCCAAAAAATTATCTGCTTATTTCTTGGATTAAACTATTTACAAACACTTTTGGCCTTATTGAAACACCATTGTTTCAGTGAAGTTACTACTTCTCCAAAATAATTAATTGGCATCTATTAACTGCTCTTTCTAACTTAATGCTTTCTCCAAAAGGCTATGTTTCATCAATTTCTATTCTGGACCATTAATTCCAGGAAAAATTAAAAAAAAGAAATAGAACCAACATGCACTTTAGCACTGAAGTTCCTGGAAAGCAGGAAAAGAGTTTTTTCCACCTTCCTCAACAGGACAGTCAACTTTACTAAAGCGACACCTTTTTCCAGCATAAGACAGGGACAACGGGATGCTTATTATCACATTTCCAAAGGCAAAGGATGCTGCTTTCTTCCTGCTTCCAGCCTCAGGACAGGAATTAAGATTATGCACTAGTGACAGTTACCTAGTATAATTCCAGGCAACTGGAGTTCTAATTATCTGGCAATGAAACAAAACCCTGTAAGTTTGTCTTCTATGCAATTTTCAAAGGAGAAAGAATGACAACATGTGTCTTGGCAGACCCATCCCACTGGTCGGAGAGAAATGTGCAAAGCTGTAGCACATTTACCTTGCTTGTCTCCAGTGAGAACCCATATCTTAATGTTGGCTTTGGCAAGAGTCTCAATTGTCTGTGGAACTCCATCCTGTAACTTGTCCTCAATCGCTGTGGCACCTAGAAGCTTAAAAGAAAATGACAGGGAACTGTTAAGTCTTCCCATTGCTAGCAAAGGAGAAAGTGTTAGACCTCCAGGTCTAACACTAAAAAATCCACTAAAGCCCTGATCCTGCACATGTTCTAGTTTCTAGTCCTCCAGGCTCAGATGGATCAAGAACGTGTATGAAATTATTTGCTAACATATTTACAGACCTACAGGTCTGTGTTCTTCTATATGTCCTCTTTGCAGAAGATAGTGCTTTAACCTGGGGGACAAAGCTGTGGATCCATGTCCCCAAAGCTCCATATGCACCCTCTAATGTGAAGCTTGCTCCCATATATGTTGTACTGAAGCTGTGATGTGGCTGCTAAACATCTTCTCCAGCCCATAATGGACATGTTCCCACCCCTGGTCCACACTGTCACACAACTAAGCCACATGCTGCTCAGGACACAAACCTCCATGATTTTAAAGTTATTGCTTTTTCTGCATTTTGGAGATACTTGGCAGCTTTAATCTATCATCAAAATGATGTGAAGGTTTCACTACTAGCTCAGGTTTAGACAGCATCTGCTGCCACCTAACTCCTGCTGGTGGGAGACTAAATTCAGAGGCTGGCTTTAAGCCCAACATCCCTTTTGGTTTCCTGGTATGTTCATCATTCACCAGCTGTGAGCATTACCAACGCAGACAACAGCTCTCATGGAACTTCACTATAGGGTCCTCAAAGCTGCCTAATCCTGCTGTATACATCAGTAGCCTGTGGACCAGCTAGTTAAACCTTAGATGTTTGTGGCATACAGTACACTTCTTAGACCACCTACTCATCCTTGGCAGCCTGAATTTGAGCTGGAAGCACAAAGATGGACACTGATGTCCAATGTGCCCAGGAAGAGAGAACAAGGTCTGGCATTCTCCACAGCCATTTGTCTTTCTGGAGCTGCAGAAAAAGGAACAAATGGTATTGTTGATAGACCTTTGCCTGCCTGCCCATGACCTAATATAAAAACAGATGAAGGGACAGTTGTGATGCCTTTCTGACTGTGGATCTTCCTTAGTTTTTATGTAAAACAATGATAAATAGTATTTTTACTCCTCTGAGTCTAACCATGTTCCGTCCCCTTGTGGCCTTATATCATTACTCCTCCTGAGGGCCCCTAGCAGGAGTCTGCCACACACAGAGACTTCTGCTCTTGCCCTATGAATACACTGTGATACTTTGCAGTTCTCTATGCCTCCACAAGACTCATTTACTTCTTGATTACTCTGGCTCTCACACCTATTGTCTATCACAAGCCAGACTGTCCTACACTCTTCTTCCCACAGCACCATCAGGAAGTAAAGTCACTCCTGTATGGAGTACAGAGAAGGATCTTTCTTCTGAGCCATGCTACTTTCTGGTGTGAGACTGTGACCTTTTCTCTGCTAAGGCCATTAGCTTCATAACCCTTTCTTACAAAGCAGCTGACCCCTTAACCTCCTAAACCTCCATGTTTTCCCTGCTTTGGACACAACCCACAGAGCATTTTCACCATTCTCTGGACTGAAGGGTCAGCATTTTCCACTACTCAGCAGTGGAACTACTGGTTGCCCTGCTGGCAACCTGAGCATACTGCTAATGAAGAGCAGCAGCGCAGCTCCCAGGATTTCTGAGGTTTCATGGGAGCAGTGCTACGAGTGCAAAAGCTGAATTGCTTCCATTCATATCTGATACATCATTTTCATTCATTATTCACAGCTCTAAAACACAGGAGACCACCCCCCAACACACCCCAGGGCATTCAGAAAGCTGTAACAAGACCCAAGGAGAGAAGAATGATTTGAAGAGCACAGCCTAGCCCTGTTTCAAATTGACACAGATGTGTTCATGGACATCATCTCCCTGTCGTGCCCAGAATCGCCAGAACAATGAAGATGCTCTCTGAAATGGAGTGGCACTGGGGATTATTATTCACTGCCTGCTATTCCAGAGACAATAAAATAAATATATCAGCCATTTCCACATACAAAGGGTAGCTATGAAATATTTGTGTCCACATCATCTCCCTCAGGCTCTGGTATGTCACTTCATCATGAGAAAGCTACTCTGACACCCACTTGAGTTAAATAAAACCATTCCCCTGCACTGGTGGCTCCTGACACACAGTTATGGGCTCCTGACGGAGGTGCCGCTGAAAAGGCAGGACTGCCATATTCTGAACTGCTCCTGTCACACAGCCCACCGAGCTGTTTGCAGAGCAATGTTTACTGGAGTCATACCGAGCTGTTTATTGACAAACCACCATCCTCACTGCCTCCCCCAGAGCTTGGCCCAGATTCACTGAAACACCAACCATTAGGTCTTTTTCAATCTCTTCATATAACTCTGACAGTTTTTCTTCCCGTCCTTCCAATGCAGTGCTTGCTTCATGGTGACGCCTGATCCATTCCTGAAAGTAGTCTTCATCCAGGTTTTTATAGGCCACCACGAGTGTCCTCAGTCCTTCACCAGCAAACTCCTGTGAGACAGGGGTGAGGCAGAATAGGTCAAAGGAGAACAATATCCTCACCGGGGTTTACAAAGGAGCATTGGAAAGCAAACAGCTATCTGTAAAATCTTCTTTCCTAAAGTCTGAGGAGGAAAAGTGAATAAAAATTACACTTTAGGCTACAAAACTTGGGTTACTTTTTAAAAACTAGTTCCAGACCACTTTATCGTTGCCATTCACAGTCCTTACAAAGAACAAATTCAAAAGGGCTTTTCTACTTTCTGGCTCTACAGCTTTACACTAACCAGGCCAATGTTGTCCCAGTCTTTAAAAAGGGGAAAAAAGGAGGACCCAGGTAACTACAGGCCCGTCAGCCTCACCTCCATCCCTGGAAAGGTGATGGAACAACTTGTCC
>JAOEGS010023913.1:23557-33680 GCA_025447755.1 Corythornis vintsioides
TCGAGGTGGGGTCTCACCAGTGCAGAGTAGAGGGGGAGGAGAACCTCCCTTGACCTACTGGCCACACTTCTCCTAATCTCAAATTGTTTCTCCATTTTCCTCTGGGAAAAGCGAGCTTTTCTTTTAATACTTGCTTTGTTCTTTCCCACTTGCTCAGATTTCACCTATAATTTTAATGCTGTTTGTAAGGAGGGCCTTTCCAGAACTGTCGTGAGGGAAATAAGAGCTGTAGAAAGCTTTGTGTCTTCAGGAGGCTGTTCCATCATTGTGGCCCAGATTTAAGATGTTATTTCACCTGCCTAAGTATTTATCTAGCAGTGTTGCTGTGCAATTGAAAAGTCAAGACAGCCCATCTCAAGCGCTCAGAGGTAGGTGTTAATCAGCAAGCATGGCAAAGGAGGTCTCCTAGAAAAAGGCATCACAGCAGAATGGGAGCCAACTTGAGAGCCTAAGAAGTTAGGAAGGGAAAAAGAGAGCGAAGGAAACATACCAATAACTGACATTCGCTTGCGAACATTGTTGAAATCAAGAATAGCCAGGAGTTCGTAGATTTTTGTTTCTCCCATTTCCACAATGGTGATGGTCTCCGGTGTGCGAGCCCGGAACACAAATCCAAAGTTTCTGGCAGCAGTGACGAGGGCTCCTTCATCTGGAGATTGGGCCTGATACACTAAGTTACCTGACATGCAAGAAAAAAAAAAAAAGAAAAAAAAAAAAGTAATGTGACTTCTGCCCTGTTTCTGAGGCTAAAGAAACACAAAATCAAAAGCACTGTACAGCAGCTAACCCTTTGTTTTTCTGTCTATCCTCAGAGGTGCAGCACTAAAAAGCACTTCATTTCCACACATGTCCATCATGTCCCATCAACCCATCATCCAGGTCATTCCCTAAACATTTGGGGATCTTTTGTCACTGTCTTTGGAATCCATCAGATCTCACTGAGAGCACAGCTTCCTTGGGTTTAACCCCTTATAGTTACATCTGCATTTAATTATCAATATTTTCACCTTGTATATGTCAGTTAATGGTTCTACCCCTTAAATCACAGTTTTAACCCTGTGTGGGATTTGAGGAGACTGACCCAGTACCTGCAGGAACACTGGGTGAGTGGAGATAATGAGTCTCCAGGGGACAGATGCTCTGTGCTCTTTGTTTTCTGGACTCAGTGCAGAGTAGAGAAAGAATGGGGCAAGCCATCTGCCACCTCAGAAGCTGCGGCACCTGAAATTTCCGCACTCCAGAGATGTGGTGTTTGCAGTAGTGTCAGCTCCACCACAGGAACACAGAGGGAGTGGAAGCCCTGGTTCTTTATCTTCCCATGTGGCATCTCCAAAGACATTTATGTGTAGCCATATACTACAGAAAATCACCAGGAAGCCAATAGGACCAATAACAGCTTCTGTGGAGAGAAGACATACTGTGGTGCAGGGTGAACATAACCACTTAGCTTGGTGTCTTCAACAGTCCTCACCTTCCTTCTTCTCTTCTGGCATCACTGTGTGACAAAGTGAGAGCAGTCGGAAGAACCTGTGCGTTGGGACATCACTCCGTTTCACAGCTTCAACCAGACTATGGTCGTAGAAGGCAAACTTTGGGTCGGCTAATGGGTTGTATGAGAAATCAACCTTTCCTGTGTTCTGCAAAAATACGACTTTGTGTTATTGCTGGAGCACTCATATGCCTGTACAACAATCCCTGCCCATTATAGCCCCTCTCTCTTACATTTATTAAGTGACCTCTCCTGAAGGGATGTTCGTGACAGTGACTGATGAATCTAAGTTAGCGGAGGTCATGAAAGCTACTGAATCACAAGAGAGGACAGGCACTTTGAGATACCTTTCAGAGCAGCACGCAGGCTGAGAATCTGATTAGCTAAAGATGCCTCTCTGTGACAGCAAATACTCCTACAGGATCCCTGCCAAAGGATTTCTAGAGCAAAGGCATGCCTGACTTCAACACATGCCTGCTTGGAGGCATCATGCTCCTGATGTCAATGGCTGCTTGTGTGATAGGAAAATGGGGAAGCCCAATTTAAAACAATTCAAAAGGCTGTGTTCTCCACTCTGTTCTCTCAAAGCAAGAAAAAAATTCTGATATAGGAAAAAGATGGCAGAAAGTGATGTAAAGGTTCAAGTCAACAGGCACTGCCCATTTTGTCTGAAAACAAGGAGCTCCAAGCAGAAGGGAACATACTGGAAAAATGGCCAGGAGCTCACAGCATGATGTGTCATGGAGGAGCACACTGCCAAGCCTGCCTGGGATGATTCCGGTTCCCGCCCCATCCCTGATGAGCTCAGATTTTCCAGGACGGTAGTCATCATTTTGACCTCTTCAAGCTGACATTTAGCATTTTCCACAAGAGCACAGACCCACTCGTCACACACACCCATCTGTGTGGCAAGGTCCAGGCATTGTGGCACCATGGATGTGTGGGCAGCTCTGGTGAATATCATGGGCAGGAGGAGCTGCAGGGCAGCCATTTGGCAGGAGACCAGCATGTCTTCCCAAGCAACTCAGTTCTTTGCATTTTGCTGCTTCAGTGAGAGCAAACTGGAGGCACAGCACTCAGCAGAAACAGCCAATTTCAGTGAGTAATTTTAAGTTTTAAATGGCCTGGAAATGAATCACTGGAACAAGGAGTGGGATTTTCATCACCGTCTTGCTGCTTTTTACTTGGATTACTGCATGCATTTTTCAGACATTTTATAAATCCAAGATGTGAGTTTGTGACAGCAAGCAGAGGCTAGAGAGCAATGGAGAAGTCACTAGTTTTCACACTTTCCAATGACCAGATGTTAGGGACATTTGACAGTGACCTCCTTATTCATATGAACTGAACTCACTGATTCCCCACCAAAGCTTTAATTACCTGCCAGTGATAATAAAATTCACCAATATCCAAGTTTCCAGCAAACATCAATGGCCAAGTATTGAAGAGAAGCTGTATCATGTGAAGCTTAAGGAGGAATGCAACTCTGGCAAGCCTCTGACATCCCTAAGAACACACATCCTTGTTGTTGGGGTCAAGAGCGTCAGCTCCTGCAGGGTTAAGAGCAGAAGCTATTCCTGGGTGGTTTGTGTCAACTAGAACTTAGGCAGGAAGGTTTACTGAAAGCACAAGTTCTGATAGCCCTTGAGCACTTACCTCATTTATTTCTATCCTTTGTCCAGACATATCATACACATCACCTGCAAACAATAAAGACTGAGGTTATAGCCACAAACTCCAGATACATGCACTCTGAGATTCTCTGTCAGAAAAAAAAATGGTTAGAGTTTTGAAGATAGTATCTAAAACGTTTCAGTGAGCATACATATCTTGACATGGGCACTGACTGATTGTTTGTATCATTCAGTTTCTATGTTAATTCATGACAAAATCTAGAGGCTGGCAGATAACTAGAAAGCCCAGGGTTTGTAGAAGAAACTCAGAATCAATCTCTCCTGAGAACTGCATGTCAGTTGGTCCCCTGGGAACTGTAACTGGGAGGCTTTTGGACATCTCCTTCCCAATGGGAAGTTTAAGCCTCCAGAGTACTTTCCCTATCAGCTGAACTAATTAATCCTTTCTGGCATGGCTTTCCCAACGTCCCTGAGCAGCAAGTGCAAAGAACAACATTCCTAAGAAGAAGCTAAGCATTTTAAAATCCATGGTCCAAGACTGTTGGACTTATTTCCATGTATTTCTCATTTATTTATTGTACCCATATCCTATATCTATATTAGTGATGAGATTCACTTTGGAAAAGTCAACTAAGGACATACGAATGAACAGACTGAATATTTTTCAAACTGTTTATCAGCACTAACATTAGCTATCATGGTAGTGCCATTTGAGATACAGTATTCTTAAAATATACATAGAGCAAGATTTATAGGAAGAAATATTTTATTAGACCAGCTGATAGCACTGAGGGAAAAAAGACAACCTGGCACACCAGTCCATCAGAAAGTCTGACACAAGCAAAATAGGGATCAATCTATGAATAAGTGGTGGCTAATATGGAGGAATCTAATGGTGTTAATCCATCAGTCAATATGTGAATTATTAGCACCTCTTGAGCATTATGAATAAAACTGCCCAGGGCCATAGAAGGAAGGAGCCTTTCAATTCAATAACTGTTAAGATCTAAAAACTTATGTTTCTTTTCTTTTTATTTTTTTTTCATCTCCCTACAAACATTTCTCTCTTCTGGTAGATAAAGTACATCAGGGCTAAAGACAAATGACCAAGCCATTGACTAGGCACCGAACAAAGGGTTCAGACACCTGAACAGGGTGTGGAAAAGTGCTGCTCATGACATGATAAATTGTTGAATGTGAGAGATAACAGTGTGAGAATATGACAAAATCTGCAGATAACCCCATGAAGGATGGCTGACTTCACAAGTAGTTAAGAGGGAGTTAGTTATGTGCTATATTTTGCAGGGTTAGCAGTATATGGGTAACCATGTCAGTAATATCTTAAAAGCCTGAGGTTACCTAGGTAGTGATAATCAGGAAAAAAACAAAACAAAATCAAGTGTGATGTAGTAAAACATGGACCAGTGAGAAAAAAAGTAATAAGGTGCATATTCTTTAGTTGGGATAACACTGTGTCAGAAGAAGGGAGGTAAAAGGGTGGCAAAAAGGAGAGACAAGGGACAGGAAAATTACATTAAGATATGCAAATTATTAAATAATTGCTGTTCAGACATCCCTGACAGGCAACCCTGCACTTGATCACTGCAGCTTCTTACAAGACACTCTCTTCTGGATATCCCATGTATCTTGTCTGCAGATCAAGAGGCAGAGAGCAGTATAAAACTCAGAGAGTAAAACAATTAGATAACATACCATAGGATTTGCCATTGATGGAGCACTTGTTGAAACACATGATATTCTGAGTGAGAGTTCCTGTTTTGTCTGAGAAGATGTACTTGATTTGCCCCAGCTCTTCATTGAGTGTAGTGGTACGGGCCTGAGCAGGTGTATCATTTGGTGGATAATACATTTTACGGTCCCAGTCAATGTAGAAACTGTTACCCAAGCGTATAATCTCTACACTGGTGAAAGAGAAAGTGATGGAATATTAATTAGTTTAAGGCACAAGATCTTTATCTCCAGCATCACCATTAGTGATCGCAGTTAGAAGACAACTTTGAAGGTAATGACTGGGTGTACTCATCAGGCTGTTCTTAAATGGACTGTATTAAGCAATGCTGAAGTACATGCCACTGAAACAATCTGTCAGATTTACAGGAAATCCCTTTCCTTTATTTATAAACCCACATATTATAAATGTATTTGAAAAGTTTCAGTTTTCAGGCTGAAAAGCAAGGCAGGAACAGTATGTGTCACTTGGTGCAGTTTTGAGGTGCTCACCTGGGGATAGATTCCTGGAGGGCTCTGGGCTGTACTGAACCTGATGCCAGTGGATGAGCACAGACAGAGCTCAAACAACCCAGAACTCCACAAGTGAGTTGTCATACAACTCAGTACAACCCAGGACTGTATCAGCTCAGAGACAACATGAATTTCCACTTTGCTGCTGGTGTGACATACTTGGACAGAACAGGATTAATTCCTCATATTTATCAAGACAAAAGAGTCTCAGTAGCAAAGCTGACTGAAGAGTTAAGTAGAATAATACACAGGCATAGTCAGCCCACACCTCAACTACAATGTCTTGAAAGCATCACAGATGCTTTGCCTACTCTTTATCCCTGATTGCCTATCAGCAATAACCATCATACTGCTGTGTTCTTGGAGAAGTGGCAACATACAACACATAGCACCAAGTATTCAACCACTTCTGGATGCTCAACCAGATTACACCTACTTATCTGGCGATCTGCTTCTCACAGAAGCTTGATAGGCATCTCAAAGAACATGCCATTCACTTTGTTTGATGGGCAGTGCAAGTGGGAGAGAGCAAGGTACCAATTGTAGCAGGCTTCCAGCCTTAGTCCTATAGCATCCTACATCTACACCTCCCCTTTAATTGCAGTATCATCTTATCCTCTTCCAGGGCTCACTGCTGTCCACACTCCAACCCTGACTACCAAAGGCAGCAGAATTAAGAAAAACATCACTGAGTTTGTGTGCAATTATCCATTCTGAAGTTGCATTTGTGTCAAGGGAAAATGCTGTTCCCACCCTAGTCAAAAGTTAAATACCTCCTAAGATGAAACTTGAAAGGTTGTTCTGGCACGTACCTGACATAGAGTGAAATTGGCACCACTGTGTTTAGAATGATCACATATGACCAAAACATGAGGAAGCCGGAGTAGGAAGCAGAGTTGACACCTTCTGCCCAGGGTAGATAGACCTGGAAATAGTAGCCCTTATCATACTCCCAGATGCCATTGCCAATGGCTAAGATAAGACACATCAGTGCTAAAAATGCAAAGATCTGCAAAAAAAAGCCCCAGAAATTTCATTTTAGAAACAAGGAATTTATGATATACAAGTTAGTTAGAAAGTGCTAATGAGATTGGGTTGGACAGCCTGAATCATAGGAAAATGTTCCTAGGGTCAAGGAGGAAAACAAGTAATGATGCTTTTATCTCAAGGACAAAATCACACACTGCAGAGTCTGGCAATTTGGAATCAAAAGTCCTCAAACAGCTAAGCATTTAAGTCCCAAGCAGACACCTAAATCAGGTTGCTCATGGGCAGCTGGCTGAAAGAACAACAAATCTCTTCAGAGGTGAGTGGAACTGTGGGTCTTCAAGCATCTGGCTGCTTTCTTGGGAATAGAAATCCCAAGGAGACTTTACCTGGCCATCTGCTGGATATATTATAGTTTTCCTACCATTTCTGAAAAACTACTAAAGATAATGCAGAAAATTCAGCACTCTGCAGGTTGGAATTTATCACTGGATATCATTCTGCTGGTTAAAGGAGAGCTAATCACTGACTCAGAACTAGTAGTTGCCTTGGTACCTGCCATCACAATCTGATTACATTTCCTTTGAGCAAACAGAGAGCAGCACTATCCAAGGACATGTATCCTTGGATAGGACATATATCCTTTAGAAGCCTAAAGCAACGAGCGGATGAGCAACTGGGAAGAGAATTTAAAAGTGGGACACCTTAGTGAACATTGGGACTTGCTCAGCTCAGGAACATCTTGCAATAGACACAAAACTGTTACATAGGTACTAAAGCATTTTTTTATTAAAATAAAACAAGAACATAGCAATATAATTATTTGGAAAAGAACAGAAAAAGAAGGGGGGAAGTTAACAGAAATGTAAACCATAAGGAATTATAGACCTGAATATCAAATAGTCATATAAAATATCAATAAAACAGTAAACTCAAACTGATGTGGAAAAAGCAGACATGTTCAACTGACAGTCCTTCAAGAATGAAGGAGAAAGGAAGCAGAAGGAAGTATGTATCCCATATGATGTAGCAGATGGAAAAGGCAGATTACATTCTGTGACAAGGAACACTATGTGGCTCTATCTGCTCAAAAGAAGTGTTTTTAATTCAGTGGGTTCAGCAGGTAATTTAAGGATGAAAACTTAGGGGGGCTGTCTGAGAAATTCTCTTAACCAGCAAGGTTAATTTTTTAACAATGTTTTGAAAACTGGAAAGCTCCACTGTTCTGAAAATCTGCTAACACAATACCATTATTGGAAAAGTAAAAACAGCGATCATGGGAAAGATAACCTGAAATGGTTTGACATCCTTCATGGACAAATGATAATGAGTTCTGTTGATATAGACTTCTCCAAACATTTCACTTAAAACAACTAACAGCTTAATAAAACTGTGAAGATGTGGAATTAACGGGCTGTACAACAAAGCAATCAAAATTAATCTTTCGCAAGTATAATCATTAGGGTAGAAATATCTGTAACTTGGGCCATAGTGTATAAGGCTACCCAGTAACAATCACATTAAACTAATCATAAACTTTTTGGAAAAAACAATAATTGAGGTACAAACATAGAAATATTGCTGGCGAAGCTAATGTTTGTGCTGCTGAGGTAAACCATGAGAGGAAGAAAAATACTTTTATGGAACAGTTTGAATCATGTAAGTGAAGAGCACACTTAAGACCAACTTGAGTTTCAATACCAAGAAGCTTCTAACTGGGGACTGCAGTATCTAAAGGTACCGGGCGGAGCTTCAGGAGACACATTTATTTTCCACATCAGTAATAGCTTTTCTGTTTAATTGTGGGGGACTCAATAAATAAAAGAATATGGTGCAGTGTTTCTAAATCTCTGTGAACAGCAGTAAAAATAGTCTTAAATTTGTGCTGTCATAATCATCAAGGCTTAAGAATATATGAGAGGAGTATATGAGAATATATGACACAGGAACAGGTAATGTCCTTTATTAAACCAATAGACATAGATTAAGAAAATAGACCAGCTTCTCTAATTTTGTAGATATTTCTGTAAGTAAAAGATATTACTTCTCTGCAGATCTTGTCTGTTGTAAAAGAAAGTCATTAATAGAGCCAGCTGGCTCTTCTGTTTTATCATTTTACCCTGCATGATTCCTCACTGCCCCACAGGTTGAAAGTTGTCAGTTTGCAGAATATCACATTCCATGTAGGAAATTCAATGTATGATTAACCAACAGAAATACACATGGGGCGAGAGAGCATCTGAACTTCCCCATGGCACAGCAGTTCTTCTCTACAACTGCACTTGCTTTATGTGCATTTTTCTTTGTGTGCATTTGGCATGTCAACACTCTGGTCCCTAACAACTCAACTTGTAAACAGTGCATGTGTGTACACCAAGTTCACTAACATGCTGTTTGCTTTGAAAAAAATTAAAAAGACTGTGCTGTTAACAGCAACCACGGAGATTCATTTCCGTGCAGAGAAACAATTATGTGCCAGGTGTTGCGATTTTAACAATTCTGCAACAGACGATGTGAAAAATCCATGATCTTAGGCTTGTGCATGCTTGTGGAACCTCCCAGAGTGAACATCTTCCCTCCCAGAATGCTGTGCTTGCCATACTGTGGAAGGTTCTCTGCAGGACTGAACAGCATATTTGTAAAGAGGCGGTGACTTATGACAAACATTTCCTGAGGGACTGTGAATTCAAACTGTCCTGGTTTCTTTATTGGCACTTGGAGTTCTGCTCTGGGATTCGAAGAAGTAAGTTGTGGAATAGATGAAAGTGATAGCCCTATTTCTCTGAAAATAGGCTTGCCTCAGTCTGCTTTTTAGCTGGAAGTTCTGGAGGAAAAGGCATTCCTAGAGCTGGCGGGTGCTTACTCAGTGGAGGAACATTCACTTCTCTCTCAGATCCTCAAGGAATACTTCCATATGTGAAAAAATCCCCAAACATCTATGGTTGCCATCTGGCATATTCAATCCTGATTAACCCTTGCTGGGACAGACATGGGCAACATTTAACCAGGACTCCATTGGTGAGTTCTGCTTAAACAATGCTTTGTGCCTGGAAGTTTTATGGACAATTAAACACAAAACAGCTTTGCCAGTGTTAACAGGGAACATGATTCATTACATTTAAAATGACCTGTTTATAGCAAGCTCCAGCTGTTCTTTATTTCCAACTTCAAGAGCACATTATATTGCTTCTTTTTATGACTGTGCTTTGTAATCTTTGACCACCCAGTGACCTGGAAGGACCTGATACCACATCCCCTTGGCTGTGCAAAGAGCCTGCTGCTTAGGGTAGGACAAAGCTTTACTTAGACACCAAAATGTTAGGTGCCTTAAAATACGTCAAGGACAAAAAACACACCCTTGGCTCCATCAGCGCCCAAGAGCCCAGAGAGAGGCTGATGCAACCAGCTGCAACATGTTCAGTTTTTCAAAATGGAGCCACAAGGTAAACTTATCTCATTTGTCTTCATGAAGAGCGGCCAAACACACTGAAAGTCCTTGACTTGTAAAAGGAGATTAGGCAAATCATAATTGAACACGAAATTCTGCATTCCCTATTCAGTTTTTCTGTGCTACATTTGTGTGCCCTGTGGGTCTTCCACAGCTCTACCCCTCAGCCCATCCTCCTCTCCAGATAGAGCACAGCACAGTGCATCCTGTTTCACATGCCTGGAATACTGTCATGGATGGCTATGTCCTTTTTAGGAAGGATAGGCTGGCAAGACGAGGTGGTGGAGTTGCTCTCTATGTGAG
>JAOEGS010023913.1:39512-54695 GCA_025447755.1 Corythornis vintsioides
TATTTCATTTTTTAAAATATTTTTCAAATTATTTTGAAATGATGCAGTTTCAAGAATGCAGCATTACAAAGAAAATGTTTGAAAAAATAAGATTTTGCTCATAAATTTATACACACAGCAGCCTCTTTGAGAAAATAATTATGACATGCCACTCTGACCAGTAAC
Organism: Corythornis vintsioides; assembly: GCA_025447755.1. Taxonomy (NCBI): domain Eukaryota; kingdom Metazoa; phylum Chordata; class Aves; order Coraciiformes; family Alcedinidae; genus Corythornis; species Corythornis vintsioides. Next base: position 39,678 of record JAOEGS010023913.1, read on the forward strand.
ATAATGCATCTAACTGCACCTGTAGAACCATATTTCTCAAAACCTAAAACACTCAGAACCTCAGTCACCACTTCAGAGAAATCCTGACATACAGAGCTGATGCTCAGCTGAGATTGCACACATTAATACATAAAATCTTAATGTAGTAAGCCATGGAAAAACCCAGGCCTTTGGATGACACTACCAGAGACACTCCCTGCTATGCTCTCTCCCATATCCCCACCGTTTGTCCTGGAATCATCTCGTTATGTTGAAGAGAGTTTTTCAAAAATTGTTTTTCCTCTTTATCTAAAAGTATTTCCTGAGAGACTACGTTCCTCGAGACATTCCAAGGACAGCAACACCACTCCACCCTTTTCCATATTGACTCTTCCCATAATCCTTGCCCTCATACCTAAGCAAGCAGAGCACTGTGGAGCATGACTGATACCACTTGATCTGCTCTCCCTCCACTCTCTGCTGACAGATTATGTGTGAGCATGGAGTATACTGGATTTTATAGGTCTGACTCCTTTCTGCGTGTGTGCTGTTATATTCCCTGGTATCCAGTGACAGGATACATGAGAACTGTTCAAAACTGCATCAGTGGAGGTTTAGACTGGATATTTGGGAGCATTTATTTACTGAGAGGGTGCTCAAACACTGAAATAGGTTTCCTAGAGAGGTGGTCATGCCCCAAGCCTATCAAATTCTATCCCATCTTATGTTATTCTATATATGATATACGAAGCAATGCTAAGAAAGGACACATTGCCTGCTAAACACATCTTAATTGCTTGTCTTTAAACATCTTAAAATGCAGTCTTTATTGTGTCACAGAGAGATGTGGGAAATGCTGGCAGGGCAAGAGTGACGAATGGAAAGTCGCCACCTGCCTTATATACATAGTCCTTAGGACTGCATGGTGTCCAGAAGGTGCTCTGGCTCAGAAACTATATGCAATTGATGCATCAGTATTCCTGCAGCAATGTAGAAGTGCAGTGTGAACTAATTCTGAGACGAGCTAAGCACGTAGTTTTGGGAAGAGTTTCAACTGTGCAGTGACACAAACTGTCAAACTGAAGTTCAAGATGGGTATCCAAACATGGATAGATGGATGATAAAGGGCAGTGTGCAGTCAGGAGAATTCCCACCAATGCAGTTTCAGGCTGTAGCCATGCACAGCATCAGGACCTGCAAGTGATGGGGCTTCTCTTTCACACAGCTGTTGGCATCTGTTGTACAGACTGCAACGCACCCATTCAGTTCTCTCAATGTTGTATCCAGAGACCTGGCAGAAAGCAAGGGACAGCCTGGAAGGAAGGCTCCCAGACATTCTCTGGTCTCTGATGTTTGGGCAAATACACCAGGAAGTGAATTTTCCATGTAAACTCACCATTGAACTCTGTCAGTTTCTGAAGATCTTCTCCAAGCTCTGCAGTGACTGTCAGTGCCTGCTTCACCTTCAAGTTTGTTTCACTGTAATAACATGAGACCAAAAGATGGACTTAAGTCCTGTGTGAACTGAAAGGCCTTCCTGCAAGTAATTTCTGCTCTTCAAGGTGGTTTTTTTTCCTTAGATATCTGATATATCATGCCATAATCTGCCGGTTTTGGTTGTTTTGTTTTGTTTTTTTTTTTTACCTGGCAAAAGGGTGTAGTTTTCTCTTTCAGCTGCAAAGACAGGCAAGCCAGAGGAATTCTGGACATGGTAGCATGGTACCCAAGAGAGCAAGATGGCTCTTGTCTTCTCACTACAAAGTGCAAGACCAGGCATCTCAGCTCCCTGAGCAGCTCACTGCCACTTATACCTCACTGAACTCTAAGGTATCTGAGCTTTTAGGAGAGCTCTGGTCCTAAGGAGTACTGACATCCTAGGACTACTAGATAGATAGGGAGATTGTAATGCAATGTCAAAGAAGTACTGAATTTATCCAAGACCTCCTGTCACTTAGAGATGGTGGAAAGTCCAGAGGAATGTCCATAGGGGATCTGAAGATCTCTCTCTGGTCTTGCCTAGCCCTTCAGGCTGCTGCTAGCTCCAGGCAATGCAGAAAAGGTAATGCAAATTGGGTCATAAAGATGAAGTCAGATCCAGTTTATTCAAATTAATACAAATTATTTGCAGCCTTTTGGCTTGTGGTCTGTTGTGTCCTGGACTGAGTAATGTCTGGAAGCATTTGCAGTGTACAAGTGTTAAAATTATGGTATAGCAGTCCAAGGGAGATTACTGGAGTTATTCATTGTGATAATTTCACTCAGATAATCTGGCTAAGAGAAAAGACTAAGGGACACAAAAGAAGCAAAAACCTTCGAAGAGTGACTTGGGATAGTGCAAGAACACATTTTAAACTAACTTTTGGTGTTAGAAGACCTGTCACTAAAAATAAAAGTCCCCTCCTCACAAGCCATTTGCACTGAAAGAGGAAAAAGTATACACCAGAAGGTGTTATTTTCAAGATATATACACAATGCTTATTATAACTATTAGGAAATTCTTGCCACAAAAGCTATTGCAGGTAAGGTTGTAGTACCCAGGGTCACTAGAGGAGATTTGGCCTTACATCATCAGTAGTGGTTGCACTTGATGGCCAGGCACACTTACCCATCCAGCTCAGCTGTCTCGATGTATGTTAGGCTATGTGGCTCACTGCTTGACAGTAAGAGTAGATCGGCCTGAACATGGACAGACAGACTTGCATGAGTTCACATGATTGGAAGGCATGGCACCTCAGTGCTATGGGTTTCTGCATGTTGCAGGTCTCTGAGGCAGTTATCACTACTGACTCATTTGCTTGCAAATTATGAGAGTAATTACAGAGACTACCTATGGGCAGGGTGGAGAGAAACTGTACTCACCGTTACAAAGTTGTTGTTTTCTAGCTTTATTATATCCCCCACTTGGATGTTCATCCATTTTTCATCCTTTAACCTGCAAGAAAACTTCCAGTAAGTAAGCACACAAAGTAAACACCACTTGGGAATGTAAGATACTCAGCTCTGCTCCTGAAGCCAGACTGTGGGTGCCATCAGGGCTTGGGCTGTGCATAAGATAAAGAAAGGTCTGCCAGGATGTGGCCTGATCCAAAAAAGTGAAGGGACCACCATAACAGAAGAAAAGTAGTAGCAGTGGTTGGGGTGAGCTGTGTAGGTTTGAGACCAAGTCCCACAGTAGCAGAACAGTCCATGTGCACTGTCCTTTCTGGACTGACTACTCCCTTCTTTCTCCTAAAAAACCACGTTGTCTCAGAGGAAAATCTCTCTGTGTAACAGACTTCCCAGACACATGGTAAAACTGCCAGTTGTTTTAGTTTTTCTAAGCAGTATTAAGGGCCAGAGCAACAGACCTGGCTGTGTGTGAGCCTGGCTGCCATGAAGGTCATGCAGGTACTTTGACTTGCATATGCCTAGATAAGCCTTTGTTTTCAGTGACCATCACAGCACTAAGCAAGATGTACATGCAGATGGCCAGCTAAACTGCCACCATCAACATAACCAAATCACAATAGCTGTATATGCAAAATCTAGAGGTGACAAAGAGCAAGAGCTGTATCAGAGCTAAACAGGATTTGGCATGTGAGCTTGAGTTCACCTCAGCCTTGCTTTTTCAGTGTTGGTCAGAGTTGAGCAGGTCTTATGGTTTCCAGTTTTTTAACAAAGGCAAAATATTTGAATATTTCTGTTGCAATGTATGTTTGCTAGACACAGTAAAAGAAAAAAATGGTTTACTTAGCAGTAAGCACAAAAGAGTATGTTCCTATTCTTCAGTTTGCAGTTATATTTTTAACTGGTTTATCATATGTTGGAGTTTTCATAACATAGTGCTATCTATAGTATGGAAAAAAACCCCAAACCACCGGAGACTTCACAGCTGTCTACAGCTGTGTCCTACACACAGCTGGACTCCACAGAGCTGCAAGTAAACAGAACATCTGTCTGCTGCAAAAGCCAAAGACTTTGCTATTTTTTTCCTGCAGGAAAGAATAATGCTAGCACTACAAAGTCCAAAAGCACACATATAAAATGTTTTGAGTACATCTAAGTCAGAAGCGCTACACAGACTCTAATATGACATGTATGAGGAAGCTATTCCTGCTTCTTAACTTTAACTAACTTGTTGATGATGCCTAGTTTGGCTTAGTGCAGAGGTAAATACTATAAACATGAATGGGAAGATAGCCTTGCTTGTCAATTCTAGGTTAAAGAGTGAAATAATTCTATAGTTTCAGAGTATCCATTATTAAATATGTGAATATAAACAGAAAGAGTTTACTTTTTGTTATTGCAAAGTCACAGCCTTAATGTCTTCTCTGATTGTGGTAACTATGTCCCGGGTTCATTAGTCAGACACAGAGTGAATAATCAAATAGTGAACTAATGGTGTGAAAGACATTTCAGTTTTAAATTGTTTAGTTATCCCTGGGAATCACATAGAAGAAAAAAAAAAAAAAAAAAAAAAAAGCAAAGCTGTTCCCAGTCAAAATTACAGCAAAATAAAAAGGACTTACATGCCATTTATCAGGACCTGGACTGGACGGTTGTTCACATGTTTGTCACTTTTGTGTCGATTCTGAAAATTTGATCAGTATGTTAAAAAGTATTTCCAAGAAAGCAAGCACACAAGAGCTGCAGGCAGTTCATCAACATTTTATTTTTCATCCAGCTGGCTGAATGGGTCATGCAGATTAGAGACTCAACTGAGTCACAGTCAAGCCCATGTTTACACTAGTAATATAGGGCATAATAGGACTGTCACAAGCAACAGGCAACACAGGGCTCACTCTCGGAGGTAAGAAGGAGGTTAGAGGCTTATATGTCAGCATACTCCTGACTGAGCTGGTGTTGGTCCTTCCCATCACAGTTTCATAAGCTAAGCACCCAGAGAAATTAGTTCCTCTGCTCTGATACTGGAAGTGACCACAGATGTTCTGACATTGCTCCCTGGGAGACTGCCTTAGCACCTCTCACCTGCCTATTTGGAAAGTTGCACTGAGTCCCCATGGAGCATCAAAATTACTTAAAAATGAAAGAAAGCAAGAGGCTAAATTCAGCTCTAATGACATGAAGTAAATGAGACTTTGAAAATTATCTCTTATGGCAGCAAACTCAGGCCAAAACTGTGCAAGTCTGAAAAATCACACACAGGTTGTGGGCTTACTTCCTACCAAAAGTTTTTCTTCCTGCCTACATTGCAGCTAGATGGCAGAGGATGAGTTCTCCAAAGAGGAGGCCTAAGAATAGACTTCTGTGCATGCGTCCAGACATATCTATTGGTGACCATATTTTCAGATATGCTGAGTAGTTTCAGAGAAGGTCAGAAGAGCTGCTGGGCTGCTCAGCAATTTGGAAATTCTAGCTCCTTTTTAGGTAATGAATCATAGATTTTGGGATCTGATCTCAGACCCTATTTTGGCCACAGACCAGTTCTTCAACTGCCTGACACTGTCTGTTTACTTTAAGAGGTTTGCTTTACTCATTGTGCTGAAGAATCACAGTCAAGCTCCAAAGTACAGGTCAGTGGCACAGATCTTACAAAATCATCGATGGCATCCTTGACTCCTGATACAGCCAGCACCAGCACAAGGGGAACCACAGTTGTAAACCAGGCCAGTGAGGAAATCTGAGGAATCAGCTGTAGGAAGAAGAGATCTGGGCTGAGAAATTTCATGCCATTTCAGCAAACAAATGGAAACAAAACATTATTTTCTATGGAAGATGCAGATAACATGTTTCGATTATTTCTGAACACAGAATAAAGCTCTATGGCTCACATGTGACCACAGAAAGTTGGGACAGCCAGGGAACTGGCTTTGTTTTCAACACAAGCTCTAATTTAGGATATAAACATGGAGCTGTCAGGAAGTGCAGCAAATTGCTCTTTCTTTTTTGTAACATTAGGATTGCAAAGTCCCCAGTGGATTTCTCTGGAGGCACTGACATGGGCAAGCCTGCAGGGAGGGACCCAGAGATATGTGAGCAAGACCTGCTGCACAGAGACTTCAAATGCTGCTTCTTTTTTTTTCAGTAACTTTTCACAGTTTGCTTAGGTAAACATATCAATAAACAACGCATAGCTGTTGCCAGGGTGACCTTGCTCTTCCAAGATCAACAGAGCTTTTTTTTTCCCATATCTTAAATAGTGAGAGGACCTAAGAGTTGAAGGTGATTCTGTCATGCCTTCAGTGATGCAGATAAAACGCCTTACCCCAGCATAGCTCCCTGTTTCCTCTAAAAGAATGGCATTCATAATGGAAGCAATGTGATACCAGCATCATTGTCCACATCACACTGGTTTGGACAGTGCCAACTCTATGTGCACTGTAAAGCTGACATTTATGCCACTAAAACATATGCCTAAGGGTGGGGTGCTGCTCTTTGAGACTGGCCGTTCCACTGCACTGTCACAACCCAGATCTTGCAGGCATCGCCAAAGCCATCCAGGAGGAATTATGTTTAGGGGCAAGCACAGCCCTGCGTGGCTGTGGAGGCTGCAGAGACATATAACTGCTACCTTTCACCCAGCTGGGAATATGTGTGTTGTTCTGGGCTGGGCCAAAGGAGTGGAGAAGCAGAGTCTCCACAACCTACCTATCACATCCACTCCTGAAGCTGGTAGAGATACTCCCAGTGCTACAGGGATGGAGTTAGTGGGCAGAAGAGGGGGAAAAAAATTCAATGCAGGACTATGTCAATACAAACAACTGCCCTCTTTAGCCTATCTTGATGCAGGCAGCAGAAAAAGCTGTATGCTTTAATACACAGTCACTTCTAGATCATAGAATCATAGAATGTTAGGTGTTGGAAGGGACTTCTAGAGATTATCAAATTAAACCCTCCTGATGGTTCAGCAAAAGACACAGCACAATAAGACAGTTTGAAATGCTATGAATCTGATAGACAAACATCTAAAGTGCAGTACAGCAACACAGGCACGGTGCTTTCATCTTAACTGAAAAGGCACTTTCACTAGTTTTTAAAATATACATTAGCTGAAATTTCCCAGATTCATCCCCTGCATAGGAGAATATGCAGTTGGCATATGAAAATTTTGCCTATGTGGGTTTTTTTGAGCTGAAAATATCATTTCAAAAAGGTAATTTTGCAAACCTGTGTGCAATTAAGTGATCAAATTTAAAACATCAGACTTGAAACGTAATCAAAATTATAACATTTTTTCATAACGTGCATTCCGGTGTGACTTGGCAACAGCAAAGTACACTGCATGTATCCATATCCTAGCAGAGTGCAAAGGGGCAGAAATCCTGGTATCAATTTTGCCAGTGCATTCAGCTTTTAGACAAAGTAGAATTACCAGCAGCAATGGGCAAAGGGTAACTCAATGCCATTATGATCCAACGGGTTCCGTAGTGTTGCCAGTGTCTGACATGGTGCATATTAGACATCATCCTCACACTGATGAGCAGTGAACAGCAGTATTTGGCTTTATGCAAACTAGCTCCAACCTTGAGCCTGCCTGATGTTAACTCCTTCTTCCCCAGGGAAACAGTACAGGTTACGGATTTATTCTTCCTTTGAGACTAACAATGGAATTTGCCTTTAACCGTACAGATAAGAGACAATTTCTTTTTGTACTACATGAGGCATAAGTAATGCAAATCCTAGGACAGCTGGGAGCACTCAGATGTAGACACAAAGGGGTAATAAGACAGAGCATGAAAAAGGAACACAACTTGCTGAAAATAATAATTTTTTTCCTTCATTTAGTTCAAACCTTCATATCCAAAGGTAAGAGAGGAAATGGGCTTTTTTTTTTTTTCTGCCCTACTTTTAATCTCCTTTAAGGTTTTACTAAGACATTAATTCATAACAGGGATATAGCTTGCACTTATTACAACTATCCATACATAGACCAGCTTTGATAATAGACAATTCAATCTGCTAGAAACATCACAGTGAATTCATACCTGCAAAATCAGCAAGAAAAGAAAGTAAGCATTTGCTATCCGCTGAAACTGTTCAAACAGGTTGAGAGGCAGGAAAGTGAAAAAGTTGTATTTCGATGTTTTAATTGAATTGTTCTGTAGGGGAAAAAAAATAGGCAAAATAAATAGGACTGGTAAAACAGGAAACAAAATTACAACACAACCCACTTCAACTCTGTTTTTGCTTGCTTAAATTTAGCAAAAGCATTGTTTCCAAGAGCAGCTCAAAAAACATTTCCTTTTCCCCCATAGAATCATGCCAAGCCTAGATAAACAGATAGAATTCCCCTCAGAATTGGTGAAAACATGATGCTCAGTTTATGCCAGTGCAACCACAGGTAGATACAGGTACATGGAGTCTCTCACAGAGACACGTCTTCCATGTATTAATAGTCTCCCTATTTAACACAATGCACAAACTAAATTAAAAACTACATTCAGAACACAATTTTGCTGGTAGCTTTCAGAAAGCAGCTTTAGAAAACACACAGTAAGTCAATTACCTCTAACTTGTCTGAAGACTTTGAAGCACTACAGGACCTATAGATTCTCCCATGAGAAGAATATGATATTATTATTTTCAGCTGATTCAGCAGCCTCTCAACTCTCAAGCCTTTCAACTTGGAGAGGTAGCTTGTTTCTATTCCACAATGGTTATTTGAATGTGGTGGTGTGCAAACAAGAACTCACTATTTCGGCAAGCAAGTTGCAGTATGTTCCCTATTTCTAGTTTCTTTTTCTAATTTCAGATAGCCCCTCCAGCAGCAAGCAATGACTGTTCCTCTATCTGTCTTCTTCAAACCAGAGAGAAGACCCAGCCTCAAGATGGCAGAACAACTTTATTTCTGAAAGATCAGAGCACTCTGATCCATTCCATGGCACCTGATAGGCAGGCTCAATCCATCATACTGTTCCTACCAGCTCAGGCTGACCCTTTGGTTTTTTAGGTGTGCTCGACTTTTCATATCACGGAACCACAGAATGTTAGGGGTTGGAAGGGACCTAGAAGATCATCTAGTCCAACCTCCCTGCCAGAGCAGGATCACCTAGACCAAGTCACTAAGAATCTTCCCTGACCGGGAATCGAACCCAGTTCGTGGCAGTGAGAGTGCTGAACTAGAGGTTATCAAGCACTCATCCAGGTTTAGTTCTGAAAAAATGTATGCCAACTGTTGCCAGCATATCTAGAAGCTCTCAAGAAGATGTCTGTTACCCTCATTCCAGGAAACTTAAGGTTTAACAGCACCATGAGGTAGGTATCACCCAACACACCTTTATTCAGTAATAGATTTGGTGGTTCAACAGAAGATAAAATGGTGATTATAGTATTGTAATAGCCTTTAGCTATTGCTAAGCTGGTGGAAGGGCAGGAGCTACTAAGCATGAATCACAGGCCACTGCCAATCCATGTACGAATCCAGGATCTTGATATGTAAGCAAACACACATCAGTATGTTTCCACCATTGAACCAATTATTTAAGATTAACATTGAAAGGTGTGTATCAGAAGCTATTCCATTTTAGGCAGTTATTGGATTTCGCTATGTCCAGCCACAAAGTACAGCAACATTCTTCAGCTTTAATATAATGTATTATCCCTTGTACAAGCCAATGAATATGTGTCTAAAAGCGCAGTGGTGGAAACGCCCTTTATGGAAGAGTTAGACAAATCCTCCCATTGATTGTACTCCAGCAAGAAAAGATGTTTATCAGTGATCATTATATAAACAATATTACCTATAACCTGTCATCATGTAGCCATTTCTGGGTGTGGTTAACTCTGTGTGTGATCTAAGCATCATGACACATAGTTAAATTTGTTTTATTTCAACATTCTTCAAGACTCTATGACTCTATGGTCTGTGTCCTGCACAGGGCTCCACAGACACTGCTGACACAGAAGCAATAGAGCAGCAGCATACTCTAAAACCCGACATACAGAGAACTACATTACTTGACAAGTTGATATCCATCAGACACAGTGTCTGGAAGACTTTAAAAATGGATCTAAAGATGCTCCCCGCCCATTAATCTGAAGAAAAATATCATGGCCAATTACTTAAAAAATGAGAAGACAGTAGATGAAGGAAATAGTATGTGCAGGGGACCTGACCTTTGTGCGTCAGCAGATCTTGGAGAGTCACATACAACATGGGAAAAACTACTCAGTGAACACTCACATAAAGTTCATAGATCTCTGCCTGCAAAAAATCTCTGAGAGAGATAAGAAAAGCATGGGAGTGGTTTATTTCAATTCCTGCCTTCTATTTCTGTCCACTAACTACGTCAGGAAAACCACTCAATGAACCAGAGCCATTCATTTCATTTCCTATTGCCATTAGGCATGATAAAAACCCAGACATAACAGCTTCCAAATCTTAACTGCAGGAATCTGGACATCCAATATGTTCTTCATAGTAGTTTGGGATCATTATATTGTTCGACACACACCTTTGATGTCTTTTGGGACACTGTGACACTACATTGTAGTAGATCCTCTCATTATTCTAGAATCTATGATTAAAATTAAGGACCAGAAAAAAAAAAATTCCTCATAATCATTACGAAGATTTCTAATGCAACAAGTAACATGTTCTTGGTGCTTAGGAGCTAAAGGAATATCAGTATTAAATGGTTAAAACAAACCAGGGAATACTCCAGCCTTTCCAATTCAAATTTCCATATTCCCACACCACAGATCGGCTCTGTGAAAAATATCATCTGTGCTTCCCTGCAATACTCCAGTGCTGTGGGCTTTGACAGCTTGGGATTTCAATGGACTTTAGGGAGGCTTCTGGTGGCCTTTGTGCTTGATCTGACCCTATTCTGTGATGCTTAACACCATCACACCCTGTCACTCCCTCAATGCTGTTCTAGAACCTGACTCTGGGGTGGGAGGAGTATTACAGGAACCTGCAGCACTGCAGTCCATATGCAGCCATCACTTTATAAGCAATGTCTATACAAATCATATGCCTTACCTCTGCCTTCAGTGAGGGAGACTCTGATGGAAAAAATGATGGAGATATCTTTGGTATAGAAATCAAGAGGCCTTACAGTAACTTCTGGTTCTCCTATAGATTTGTAAAAATCAAACATCTAAGAAAAGCAGCAATATGGGCCAAGCACAAAAATGGGATTTGGGAGCTTTATACTCCCAGATCTGCCCTAGACTTCTGGATGACCGTGGGAAGCTCCTCTGTACACCTGTGTCCTAGATGAATAAGCTCGAGCGTGGTTACCCACCATCAGCCTCAAGCTCTCCAGATGCAAAGCTTGACACAAGAGCAACACTGTCTGTGGGTGAGGGATTATTCTCATCTGCTCTTTTCAGGGGCTAGATTCACACCTCTTGGAGGTGTGACTCCACCAAAATGCAGTCCCTAAGAATAGTGCTCATTGCGCCACAGTTACACAAGTCCAGAACTGGTGGATGAGCTGTTACTTTGGGGGTGTTTTCAGAAGCCCGTCTGTGACGTCCAACTGCAAACAAATACTCAGCAGATGGCTCCTACCTTTGTTCGCTGAGCAAACAAATCATCTCCTCATCATAAAATCACTGGAAATAAGAGACGCTGCTGCTTTTGCAGGTAGATTACTTGGGCTAAAGAGTGATACCCAGAAAAGACAGGATACAACAGGGTATTGACCATATGAATTTAAACCCCTAGCTCCGTGACATATTAGTTTCTAGCAGCTGGACAACCTGACCCTATGAAAATTATAGCAAAACCTTATTGATCCTGCAGGGAGGTGGTGTGCCATGACACCTGGCAATTTCACCAGTGCGGCACAAGGTACAGACTGATGAAGCAGCTGAGAAGCAGAAACAGCTTTCCCAGGTGCTTTGATAAAGGCTTGCAATGAGGCTATAGGAGAGAAATTCAGTGTCACATTGTTTAATGGCAGCAGCACAGTCTGAAAGCATGCAGATACCATATACAGAAAGTGACCATAGGGCTGTGAATATGCCCAAGGACATATTTAATAAACTCATATAACAGAGCATGTGGTGCCGTGGAGGCTTTATCTTCATAGGGATGCCCAGGGGGGTTGTGGAGTTTCCATCTCTGGAGACACTTAAGACCCACCTCGATCTGTTCCTGGGTGACTTGGTCTAGGTGATCCTGCTCGGGCAGGGGGGTTGGACTAGATGATCTTCTAGGTCCCTTCCAACCCCTAATATCTATGAATCTATGAATCACAGAATATTCACACTAGGTCAGTTGTAAGCCTACAACGTTCACTGTCTTATTCCTGATGGTGGGCAGCAGCCCCACCCAGCTCAGCAGAAGACTCAGAAAGACTAACAGGATGTGGATGGGGTTCGTATGGTGTCTGTAAAAATCTCACTGTGACTACTCCCAGAAGTAAAATACTGGCCAAACATCAGAAACAAAAAGATCTATATCCAACCAACAATCTTCTTGTTTTTTGGGTTTTTTTCAAACAGCTGTGAAAATTTCTTACATATGTAACCCCTTGACTCCCTCTTGGCAGCAATAATGAACTGAGTTCCAGGATCCCAGCACATAATGGGTATTCCAGCAAAATCTCTAGGAAAAATGTGGTCACTGGTGGTGTTTTCCTATGCTGTTCCTTCTGTCTGGTATCATCCTCTTACAGAGCAGTTAATCATCACTGTGGTGAGTGTCTTCATCATACAATCGTAGAATCGTTTTGGTTGGAAGAGACCTTTAATATCATCACGTTCAACCATTAACCCAGCTCTGACAGGTCACCACTAAAACCATGTCCCTCAGCACCACACCTACACACCTTTTAAATTCTTTATGGTGTCACAGAGAAGGACACAGAGGCAGGCAGAGGTGGTATGGCTTGATGACTCACAGACAGGCCAAGTACAGGATCTAAAGCTCTTGTGTCTTAATCATATCCTTTGACAGCACTGCCTTCTCCTGCCATTCAGATCAGTACCTGTTGCTGCTGCCAGGCAGGGAGAAGTGAAGAGGGCAGAACTGCCAAGTGGTCCACAGGAGGCAAACTCCAAACCACTGTACCCTGTTCATTAAGGTTTCACAGAACCAAACACTCAGCCACTATAGTAGGAATTTTGTCTCCATGAGGTTAAGCAAAGATAAAGAGAGGAGACCTAGAGAAGTCTAAGGATTTCATTGTAGCTCATGGTTGGCAGAGCTTAACCTTTCTGTCCTTGTCAGGGCACTAATATGCCTTAAAGGGCCTAATTTCACCTGGAAGCTCCTGTCACAACCCCTGTCCATGGCTCAGGAGCTCACTTAAGCCCAGCCATAGGCCTTCAGTCCTTGCCTGAGCTACACTATAGGAGTACCTACAGTGTAGGTACTGCTTCCAGCCTGGCATCTGTCCTAGTTTCCCAGATGGACCTATCCAGCATTGTCTACTTGATGGACCTTGGACCTATGGTGTAGTTTTGTCTTCAGCTCTGTCTCCTCCCACTGCTGGCTGGGCTTTTTGGATGGACCATGGACCTGGTTATCACCTCATCTTGCCTGGGACAGTCAAGATGGACCCATTACTAGAATCCTGACCTGTCCTTCCCAGCCAGATGCTGTAGGACTGCACCCTGATTGGTGTGGGAATTGCCTTTTCTGGCGTCACCCTCAGCACCCAGATCATCTCCTTTTGTAGGGCAGCCCTGCTCTGGCTGCTCCCTGACAGTGCATCAGCTCGTCTTCAGATGAACCCATCTACCACCTTCCTAAATGCTGAAAGAACAGAGGTGGATGCTGTAGCTATTCCATCAGGGGACAATCAGACCACTACTGATGTGATGAAGCAACACTCCCTTCTGCCTTGAGCATGACAACCACAGGGAAACATTTGTAGGTTGGGATGGGAAGAGAGGGCAGCTGTTTCTACCTTCTTGTACCACACTGAGAAGGTCCTTGAGGATAACCAGGCATCCTTCTCAGATCAAAGCATGCAAACAGAGTAGGTGCAGCAGAATCAGACCCTACTACTGGATCTCCTTGTTTAATTAAATTTCAACCCAGCTGCTGATCCAGCCCAGGGCAATGTATATTTGCCACAGAAAGTTATATACATCCTTCCTATGTCACTAGAGAATTTGTCAGGTTACCACGGAGAACAAAGGCAGAGACCAGGCAGCACCTTCAACTGCAGACCCTGCAGAAAGGATGCTGATTTGACCCTAGAAGCTGATCCAAGATGAAATTTGTCATTGACTCATGAGCCCTGCATTTCCTGTCCTATTGTCTGAAAGCCAGTTTCAAAGTTGTTTTTGCAGTACTTCATGACGTCCCAGTGCAGCTGTGCTAAATTCCAATGCAAAAGCGAAGAAATAAAAGGGAATTTGGATCATAGCAAACATTACAAGTCTTCAGAAGATACTTTTCTTCTTCAGTGTTGATAGAAAGGGAGTCCAACATGGTAGACCCACACGGGGCAGTCCCCTCTGCAGCTCTGCTGGAGACAGTGCAGATAAAGTGGGGAACATGCAGCCAAATTGAATTGCCTCAGATAAGAACTTTGATTAAAGCTGTTAAATCTATCTGGACCACATCTGGCAATTTGCTTTCCACTTTATTCAGTCTTTACACAGACAAATTGCATGCTGAAGTCAGGAAGAATCTTCCTGTCTGCAATGTGAATAAACATGGGATTAGGACTTGACTTTTCATTTTTACTGACCTATATTGAGTCCATTTTTGTGCTGCACTAAGTGCCTTTGCATGCCACTCATTCACACTTTGTTTCTGAGTCATTCCTAACTAATTTTGAAAGCTGGTGGGTAGTACATACCTTCACACTCAGCCCTTCCAGTTAACTAACTGAACAGCACTTTGTTTCAAAGTTTATTTTTCTAAGCTACTGTGTTCTTGTGCAGGATAAAGCCAAAGATGTCTCAGTTGCACCACTCTGAGAGCTCTAGTTTCAGCTTCAATCTTCAGACTAAGTACAAATATATTGTGACCTACCCAAGCACTGCTTGAAGCTGCTACTCTTATCCAAAAGCAGCTCCTAATATTTAATCACAGTGAAAATTACCAGAAGATATTCATAAATTCATAGATATTAGGGGTTGGAAGGGACCTAGAAGATCATCTAGTCCAACCCCCCTGCCCGAGCAGGA
>JAOEGS010023914.1:30338-40756 GCA_025447755.1 Corythornis vintsioides
GTGGTGGAGGCCCCATCCCTGGAGACATCCCAGGTGGGGCTGGAGGAGGCTCTGAGCACCCTGCTCTAGTTGAGATGTCCCTGCTCTCAGCAGGGAATTGGACTGGATGAGCTCTGGAGCTCCCTTTAATCCAGATATTCCTATGATTCTGTTATCATGGGGCCTGTTTCTCTCTGGACAATTATTCTCAGTAATTATTTAAAAACAAAACAAAAAAACCCCATGAAAACAACAACAAAACAACCCGGATTTGAATGTAGCCACCTCTTGATAGTTTATATTTGTTAACATTTATCCACAGTCACCCCAGCCTGAGAACAACTGCCTGGCACGGTACATTTAGCAAGGCAAGGTTCTTGATGGCTTTGATGGACCTGAGAGTTTGGAGCAAGTTCATGGCTCAGTGTAGATGCTCATCAATACTGCCTGGTGTGGAGGGAAGAAGGCAGGAGTGGCAAAGAACAAATGTCAGCACCTCACAAAAAGAGCTCTTGGGAGTGGGGCTGCCAGCTCAGTCATCACATTTGTTGAAAGTCACAAGCATCAGGCACTTCAGATCTGGGAGGGGTGGCACGTTGAGGATACAAGGCTGCCAAAGGCAAGAGGGCATTACAATGTTTGCCATTAATATGGTTCAGGACTTTGGAGGATGAGCAAAGCCCATAAGAAGAGGGTGATCAATAGTCTCTGACAATCTTTGCAATGCTCTGCCTGGTTCAGAGGAGAGTGTCTTGGAATCATCTTCATTTTCATTTCAGTTATGTGTCCTTTCCCTCTCATGAGCTGTTCATTCCCTTGATTTGCCTTTAAAACAAAACAAAGTGAATATATCTCAGTTACTTCTGTAATAGGCCAAAATAGCCCCACTCCAAAACTGCAACACTGAAATGTTTGGGTGGAATAGCAGCAGAAGTCACCCCCAGCAGACCAGGGAGGTGATGGAAAAGCAGGACTTTGCTGTTGTTTGTGCTACTGTGCCACGTAGTGTTTCCCATTTCTGTTGTTTCATCTCCGTTTCCACAGAAGTTGGTGAGGCTCCCAGAATGATATTCTCAATCCTGAGGTTTGTATAGTGTGCAAAGCTCTAAAATAAGATTGGTGGTAAGGGAAACTGCAGAGCCAGTGATTTGCTGGGGAGAGAAGTGTCTGCTGCTGTTTGCAGCAGCTGATTAATGGAAAAACAGTTTAACCTTTGGGTTCAGAACTGGGCCCAGATGCACTATGAGTTACACTTCCATTGGCCTGTCTATGGGATGTAGAACACAAATGAGTTTTATTTGCTTAGCTGTCTTGTTACCCTTAGCTGAACCCAATGCCACACAGACAATGCAACTCTGAGCTACAACAAAGAGATGTTGGGTCCTACCCAGAGTTTTCCTCAGGTGTAGTGTGGCCATCCTAGGTTGGGTGAATGTCTGATGTAGGAAACAGACTGAAGATCATAGGTGTGCTGAACGAGTCCATCTGCCTTTTAAACCTGTTAAAAGTTGCATGTTCCTGTGTAGGGACTCTGTTGACTGGAGGAGTGTAGAGGGTAAATAGAGACACGGCATTAATCCTGCATGGGAATCTAATCTAATTGCTCTTTCAGACCTCCAGTAACTCTATAGTTTCTGAGCATCTCTCATATGAGGAGGAATCTGCCTTCACAGTTTGCTTGCAAGTTAGTGATGTGTTACATTACATGTTGCCCAATTTAAAAAACAGGCAAATAGAGACCTTTGGCAGAAGGTCACGAGTGATCTGTAACAATAACTAGTTAATACCAAGCTCACACTTCACTATTTCCTTCTAAAGTAAGTAGTACCTTATAGTCTGCTCTCAGGTCTGTTGCTAATTTAGACAAGTTAATTTGGATCAGGATGTGCTTCTGCTTCATGCCCCAGTTTAGACATCCATCTCTGTGGCTTTCTTCTCAGCAACTGCTCTTGCCATCCATCAGAAGTCACCACGTGAGTGCCATGTGGTGTAATATTTGCTGAAACACGAGAGGAGGTCTTTGGAGGGAAGCCAGGTGGCATGGAAATGGAAGAGGTGACAGAGGGATGCTGTTAGTTGTGCACATTTTCCATTTAGGCCTGCTCTCCATTTTTGTACCTGGTTGTGTTGGTTCAAAACTGTGTTATGGTGTGTGGTGTTTAGCAGTCCTTCCTCAACTTGGCTGCTAATGTGGTGGCAAGGGAGGAAGGGCAAACTGTGTCATGTGAGTGAGTGGTGCTAAGGTCTGTTATGTCCCTTGTGAACTGTAAATAATTACGTTATTTGGTCTTGGTTTTTTTCCCCAGGAGAACCCATCATCTGTGTGTGTGGACCAGAGGCAGCTGAGCAGAGCATCATGAGCAGCCATCCAGCAGGTGAGAGAACAGACACAGCTATGAAAACTCTCTGGGGTGCCCTTGGTAATGAGCCCAACTTGCTTTTCTTGTTTATCAGAGAATGACAGGGGTTGGGAGGGACCTCTGGAGATCATTGGATCCAACCCACTGTCAGAGCAGGGTCACCCAGGGCAGCCCACACAGGAACACATCCAGGTGGGGCTGGAAAGTCTCCAGAGAAGGAATTGGCAATTGGGTATCAGACTCTCACCACTGCATGGAGAGACACCAGTAACTGGCCCATCAGGTTCTGCTGACCTTTGCAGTAGTCCTTCTCATGCAATACTGACGTTTTATTTGGAACTGTAACTGATGATCCAAATCATAGCTAGATCTGTAAATTGATGTGACCCTGGGTTGTGATCTTATTGCAGATTTTCCCCTTTGGGAGCCAGCTTCGCAGTAAGTCAGCACAGAATTGTTGCTTCAGGCTTTGGACAATGCTTACACTCTGGACTATTTGAACAGAGAGGTCCTTTCTAGACCAAGAGGAGCTGAGCAGGAACAGTTACTGTTCCAGAGCAGCAATGCAGGTTGAGATCTTGTTTCTAAAGGACAAACATATTCTCTTAACTAAATGTCTTTTTCCTTGCCTTTCTAGTAAAAACCTTCAAGAAATCTTCTATCCCAGGAGTTATCATCACCCCATTTGTGGATGATATTCCCAAAGGATGCAGTACTCCTGACTTTGAGAGGAAACCTGTCTCTCTGACATTGCAGGAAGGTGAGAGTCTTGAAAAACAATCAAAGCCACAGACCTTGAGGCTTGTATCCAAGTCTCATCTACATGAAACAGTTACTGTAATTATCTCAAGCTAGTTTCTAAAAAGATTTGACTAGGCCAAGGGAAAGCATTGTGTGGCCAAAGTCTTTGCTGTACTAATGCAAATTCCATGGGTACTGAGAGATTTCCTGAGTTTTCCTTGGTGTTTGCAAATCAAAATCTGGCTCCTGATGTACGCAACAAACCCTCTCAATTCTGCAGGAAGCTCTCTAAGTGTCTTGCAGCAAATGATTAATCACACTGAAAAAGTTGGTTTTTTCTCATTGAACTAACTTATAGTATGAGTGTTCAGCACTGAAATGAACTGCTTTGTCAAGCCAGATATCCTGCCTGCAGATCCTATTTGGGCTGTTCTTCTCCTTCAGGAAGCAATATGGATCTTGCATAGAGTACAGAGGATGCAACTAATGAGCTGAGACCTAAAATCCATGGCAAGCCTCACAGTAATCTCCCTGTACTTGCAGTCTTTTCTTGTTGTTTGGACTAGAACAACCCGAGGAGCTCGTGTAGCTCCTTTTCCCTCACAAGGCCAAACAGTTTCCAGCCGCTTGAATTTCAGTGCTTGACACCCATCCGATGATGTTCTCGGGCCTTTGGGATGTTATGAAGGAGCACAGTGGCCTCTAGTGGTGCATCCTCCTCCACCTGCAAGTTTCAGGCTTGAACAGAGGTGGTTGTCACTGTCTACATTCCTCAAGTTCTTTCATTCACAGTAGGTTCCTCGTGGGGTGTTCAGGCTGCTCACAGAGTGAACTGAACAGTAATTTAAGCATCTTTTACAGAAGTAACTAAAAGATATAACTATTTTTAAAGACTCTTTCTCCCTAAAACAGCAGAGGTGACTCACTCTGGGAATCACTCTATTGATAACATAAGGCACCTGAAATGAGAGTCCTCACGTTCAAGCCTGTCTTAAGTAACTAATTTCTTGCCTCTCTTCAAAGGTAAAAATGCCATTTTCAGAGCTGTGGTCAAAGGTGTGCCAGCCCCTGATGTGAAATGGACACGTGTACAAGGAGCAATGGATGATCCTGCCAAATTTGAAACCTTCTTCAACAGTGTTACGAATGAATTCATTCTGCAGGTAAAGATCAAATATTTCAGACAGGACTCGTGGAACAGAGAGAACAATGGAAAGGAAAAACCTGCAGTGGGCTGATAGAGATGTCACCAGATCTGAGCTAACACAAAGCTAAGCAAGCAAAGATTTTTAGAGTTGTTCTGGGAACAGAAGGAAGATCTGAGGTGTCTTTGAGTAGCTGCTTGATTAGAAGCTGAAGGTGTGTGAACTGAGCCACATCACATCACTGTCAGCTCTTACTGTGCTCTTCTTTTTAAGATCAACAGAGTGACCACCAGTGACAGCGATTTGTACCGCTGTGTTGCTGTGAATGAGTACGGGGAAGCTGCCTGTTCTGCTGGCCTCAGGATCATACAAGGTAGGACTGGCTGGTTCTGGGCTCCACAGCTCCTCTTCCCAAGTAGTTGGCTTTCCTGTCCTCTGGAGTGGGTGCCCAGGGCATTGTCTAAGTATCCTTGGTGTAAAGGTCCTTTTTTCCTCTCCCTGAGGATGGGAGTTCTGTAACTCCTGCCACTTTGGTGGCTCCGTGACAGTGTGAGTTTGAAGGCAAGGCAGAAGAAAATAGCATTGTGGTCACTGCACTGGACTGGATCAGATGCTCTGGATTTAGTGTTGAATTGTCTCACTCCTTTCTTTATGATGTTGAATAAATCACCTTTTAGGTGGGATCCATCCCACTTCAGATGTTTGTGGTGTCCACCTGACCTAGTCCCTTGCTTTCCTTCATGGTCAGTGGAGAGAAATGGGCTCTTTGGACATAAAACAACTGCCCTGTTCCTGGAATCACCTTGAGTAGGAGGTGGGCTCTGCTGGAAGTGTCCATTTCACCTGGGTGCCTGTAAACTATGTTTAGAAGGCAACTGTCTACATTTGACCAGATAATCCTTTCACCTTGGCTCCCCATCTCTAAACTAAGATATTTCCTACCATTGCTTAAACCATAACCTTTGGAGGGCAGAAATGGTCCCCTCAGCTGGGTAGAGTATCCAGTAAACACAGAGTTGATTGCAACAGAAATAGTTGGAGATCACTAAGAGTCAGTGACAGATTGACAAGGAAATCCAAAGTAGGTTTTCCTTCTGCAATGGCAACAGATACAAAGGTTTTATAGTTTGTTTTACTGGTGTTAGTCTGACTTGTTAATCTTATGGCTTGTTTTGTTTTTTTTTTTCTCTCTGTTTTCTCTTTTAAACTATCAGTTGGCTTTAAGAGGAAAGCAAACTATCTTACTGTTCATCCTGCTGAAGGTATGTTAGATGAGTTTTGTGTTTTGGGTTTTTTTGTTGTTGGTTGTTTGTTTGTTTTGGGTTTTGTTGTTTTTTGTTTTGTTTTGTTGTGGTTTATTTTTTGTTTTGTTTGTTTGCTTTTCTTTGGGGTATGGAGCACAGTTAATACTCCTCTGTGCATCATGTTATTGCTACCCCAAGCTTATAAAGAATAAAGTAAGAGAAGGGTTAATGAATCACTAATGTTCCATTATCTCTTCTGCTTGCTATTTACCTTTGGGTAAAGTCATGCTCTTAGGCATGGCCTTGAGCCATTCGAATTAACGATTCTGGAATCATTAGTGCTAGAAAAAGGATTGTCATGTCAGACACAGCTGGATCAAACATGTTAACACAGCTGGAGAAGAGCAGGTTTCTGGCGTCCTCCTCCTAAGGAAGTGATGAACTTTAATGGCACTCAGAGGACACAAGTATGGCAGAGAACTGGCTCTAGCTTTGTACAGTGTGAAAACATCTCCAGGGGTAAAGAGCACAGTAGAATGACCTGTTGCCAGTGGCTGTTTTGCAGGATCTTCTTTTGGGGGGATTCTATTTTCCAGCGTTGACTGTCTGAAGGTCTGTTGTTCCCACCCCTCTAACAGAGTTAAAGAAGAAGCTCCAGGACTCCAGGAGGCTGCTGAGGAAGCGGTAAGGCTCCGTAACCGAGGCTGTTGTAACTTCCCAGATGGTTACTGATGTCAGGGGACAACTTCATTGACCTTCAAGGCAATTTTTCTTGTTTTCAAAGTTCTTGGGAGACTGAGTATGGAGAGACTTAACAGAACAGTTGCCACTGTCTGTAGGGCTGAGATAAACACAAGGTACCAAACTCGGTTTGAGGTGAACAGTCCTTTGCACCACAAGATTTTGACTTAAAAAGTCTGGTTTTCTGCTGTCCTGGCTTCTGCTCACAAGTAATGTCCTGGCTAAGGGATGTGTCTTCATGCAATGATCTTTCTGCACTAGTGAGGCCACATCTGCAGTATTGTGTTCAGTTCCGGTCTCCCCAGTTCCAGAGGGACAGGGAAACACTGGAGAGAGTCCAAGGGAGGCTGTGAGGATGCTGCAGGGGCTGGAGCATCTCTGCTGAGCACAGGCTGAGAGCCCTGGGGCTGTTCAGCTGGAGCAGAGCAGCTGAGAGGGGAGCTGAGCAATGGGCACAAATCTCTGCAGGGTGGGGGGCAGGAGAAGGGGCCCGGATCTGCTCAGTGGGGTTGGGATGGGATGAGAGGTGATGGCAGCAGGTGAAACATGGCAAGTTCCAGCTCAACATGAGGAGGAATTTCTTTAGTGTGAGGGTGCCAGAACCTGGTTGGATTCTGATCTCCAAAGGTCCCTTCCAACCCCTTCCAACCTGTAGTAAAGATGCAGAAAACCTGTTCTGGAAGAGTCCTGTTATTTCTTGTCTACATCTACAGGGACAAGTGAACTACAGAAATGATGGAGGGAGAAATGAAAGAGGATTGAGCATAGAAAAACAAATCTCTTGGTGTCTGTCAAGATGTTTAGGGTTTTTTTTTCCCCTCCCCTGGTTCTAAGGGCCCCAGTACCAAAACCCAAACCCCTGGACAAGGAAGCAGTCTGGCAACTGTTGCTGCATGCAGATAAGAGAGATTATGAGAAAATCTGTATAAAATATGGAATTGGTGACTTCCGTGGGATGCTGAGAAAGCTTCAGGAGATGAGGAAGAGCACAGAGAGTGAACAAGAAGAGGTAAACTAAACTGAAACCACTGTTTGTTAACAATGTGCAGAGTCCTGAAGTTCCTCAGTAACTTCTGAAGATGGAAGTTCCTAAATTGCTTTGTAGATGCAATTTTTATTGCATGACAGAGAATGGTTTGTGACAGTGTTTTGAAGTCTTCTTATGCAGTTGGAATTACTAATGACTTTTTTTGAAGCTGAATTCATAAGTTTGAGAAGTTCCTGACCTTAAGGTAATGCTTTTATTTAATCACATGCTAAAATCTGTATTCATTTGCCTCTGGTGAGAATTTGGCCCCCAGATTGAAAAGTTATATGCCTGAAATTCAAAAATGGCTTCACATCCAGGGGCATGTAGAAAGCTGGATGGATAGTGGTTGCCTAGTGTGTGAATGATGAGGAATTAGCATGTAAAATATAAATTGCCTACAGGAGGAGACTATAGAAACATGCAGGTGCTTCTTCTATACATGTAAAGCTAGAAGCATCTCTTTTCTGTGCAGATAAAAAGTAGATTTCACATTAGTTCAACAGCTTGAGATCTTCTCTCATGGCAGCCTTATCATTTACTAAACTCTTGTCTCTTTCTTTGCAGTTAGTCCACAGTATCAAAAACTTTGAACACATCAAAGTCAACAAGGAGGGAAAAGCTACATTTAGTCTGGAGATTGACCTGAAAAACAGTAACAGCAAAGTTTATTTACTTAAGGTGAGTGGCTGAGATGAGTTGGCCAGCTCATAGCAGCCACTGGCGTCTGTCTTCTACATAAAATAATTGATCTGCTGGGCAGTGACTTGAAAGCAAAGAGGTTTCTTAAAGTTGTCTGTCCATTGCAGAATCCTTGAGGGGTTAGGGAGAAGTGCTAGTGTGAGCAGTCCAGCCTGCTAGTCCAGGTAGTCTTTGGTGGTGGATATCACTTGGATCCAACTACAGGTGAACCAGTTCTGATATCCTTATGACTTCAGGAGCTCTCCTGGAAAGGGGAAATTTTAACAGTGTCTTTCAGGCTGCAGACATTCTGCAGTCTCATAAGAAAAGCAGACTGGTTTTATTGGCTTTCTCGAGTGTGTTATTCCACTCCACTTCTGTGTAAGATCTCAAGGAAGTAAAAGATCCCATCTAGTTCTGTAGTTCTGCTGTGGTCCCCAGGTGACCAATACTGTGGTTGTTTATCTGGAAGATACATTTCAGCCAAACTGTGGTTAGTGGCTTTAATACAGGGAAGGTCTAATTCTAACTTCTGGATCAACTCCATGACATAATACCTGTGCAGCCACAACATGGAGAAGGTAACCCTGTTACAGACAGGACAGTGCTGGACTCTCCTGCTTCTCCACCTATGAGGATATTAAAATCTAAGTCAGCGACATCCATTGTCTTCAAAGTTAGAGTAACTGCATTAGCTCAATCTTGAGTGAACTCCAAATCTTGAGTGAAGCAGCAAAGTGCTGTTGTTTGTCCTGGTTTGAGAGTCTAATGCTCTGGTCTGTGCAGGACTTACTGCCTATGGCATTCAACAGTCAGTGAGCCCTGTCTGCTGTGAGTAGCAATCGAGTGTAGGCTTCTTTGTTCTTATTCACGTGCACCAACAAGATAAGCACAGCACCAGTTTGTCCTGATCCTTGCACTAGCTGTACATCAGCTTTCAGAATGTGTTCTTTCTCTTCCTAGGATGGTGTGAAGCTCAGGTATGGCACGGGGGATGAATACCGAAAGCACTGCCTGAGGCAGGTGGGTAAGAGGTACCATTTCATCGTCAACGACGTGCAGCCAGAAGATGCCGGCGTGTACCAAGTCAGGGTGGAGGATGTACCTGTTTTCTCTACTGAACTGGATGCTGAATGTAAGGAACTGAGTTAGATATGTGCCATGTGTTGCTGTAAAGAGAAATGTTGTGGGGGTTTTTTTTCTTGAAAATTTTATCTAGGAGCACAAGCAAAGCTCAACAGTAAAACCTGATGATTGCAGAAGACTGGTTCTGTGTTGCCAAACATGGGCTCCTTACATGACTCAGGTAAAAAAGAGCAGGAGGGTGCTTATGTGATATGGGTGTTGCATTTGTAGGCCACAGGACTATGTTTGAGGACCTGTTTGGCTCTGACTTCTGCATGACAATGAGTGAATTCCTTACCTTACCCCATGCTACAGCTTCATTTTTTGAGCTCAGAATAATAACTCCCAACTTGACCCCAGAATCAGGCTGATGAAACACATTAATAACTACAAATTATCAGCTTATCACTATGAAGTGTGGTGTGAACGTCAGAAGATAAAGGCTAAAATCTGCTTTTCTGCCCTGTCGAACAGGGCACAGCAGCACATCTCAGTTTTTCCTTTCTCTGCTTCAACCAACTCTCCCAGCGACAGCAAATTCCTATCTGTTTTCCTTCAGCTGCAACAAGCTTTTGTTGTTGTTTTTTTGAAAGGCAGAAAGAGCTGCCAGCTCCTAATCAATAGTTTTGTTTTTTCTTCCATCTCAGCCATCCCCGTGAGGTTTGAGCAGCCCCTCAGCGACACGCGCTGTCCCGAGGAGGGAGACACCGTCTTCACCTGTGTCCTCCGCACCCCCTGCCACGACGCCGTGTGGCTGCACAAAACCCACCCCCTCCAGGCAAGCGAGAGGCACCAGATCTCTGTCACACCAGATGGGCTGACCCACCAGCTGGTCATCAGAGGGGTGGTGCCCGCTGACAACGGCATGTACACGCTCGACACGGGGCTGTGCTCCTCCAGTGCCTGGCTCATCGTGGAGTGTGAGTGAGGCCGCATTCCTCCCATGGCCTTGACGTTCCTCTCGCTACCTGTTTGCTCACTGAGGTGGTTCCATGCTGAGAAATCTCTTGTGAGAAATGTTCTGCTCGGTGACGTCCGATGACAGAACAAGGGGCAACAGGTGCAGCTGGAACATGGGAATTTCCATGTGAGGAGAAACTTCTTCCTTGTGAGGGTGCCAGAGCCTGGCACAGGCTGCCCAGATCGGTTGTGGAGGCTCTGGAGACTCTCCAGCCCCACCTGGATCTGTTCCTGTGTGGGCTGCCCTGGATAACCCTGCTCTGGCAGGGGGTTGGACTCAATAAGGGAGCCTCAATAAGTTGGATACTAATAAGGATCAAAAGCCTGGAGTGAAAGGACAAGGGGCAATGGTTTGAAATGAGAAAGGAGTGGATTGAGATGAGAACTAAGGCAGAAGTTCTTTCCCAGCAGAGGG
>JAOEGS010023915.1:0-22281 GCA_025447755.1 Corythornis vintsioides
CTGGGGAGCCTGTTCCAGAGCTCCGTCACCCTCACTGAGAAAAAATTCTTTCTTGTGTTGACCCTAAACCTCTTGTGTTCCAGTTTGCACCCATTGCCTCTCATCCTGTCATTGGATGACACTGAGAAAAGTCTGGCTCCATCCTGCCATACTGCCCATCTGCCCTATGCAGACCCCTTCCATCAGATCAGTTTCTGCCACAGCCCTCACTAAAGGAGCTGGGCAACTCAGGAATGGCTCAGTCCACAGGATTAGAGGATGAAGCCACCGCTGGCCCAAGCAGTGACTGGCAGAGGCAAGGGGAGGTCTCCATGTACTCATCAACATTTCCAGTAAATGGGCCAATTTTCTGTCTTCCACTCATCCCTGTCTCACTTCTGCCAGCAGAGAAGTAGAAAAGCTCTATTTGGAGAGCAGATGGCATACAGACATCTCATCCCCTTATTCAAAAGTTTGAGACCCTGTTCTTTGGCCAGAAATAAACTACAGTCTTAAGCTTCAGTCATGTGTCCCAGCCCTTCTGAAGGGTTAGACAAGCCTGACTCTCCTGAGATCTCCTCGTCCTCCCCTATTTCCACTTCTTTGCTCAGAGCTTCCCCTCCTAAACCCAGAATGAAAACCAGTGACTCCCCAGGGTAGACTCCAAGAACAGGCTGAGCTTCACAGTTATATTAATAAGGAAATTAAGACTAATTGGAGGAAGAGTTGCTACCTCTGTATACAGCATTATACTGAACTGGTGCACTATTTCTAGCGTCCCTATTTTCTCATGAATGCTTAAATAGAAAAGTCGGTTCAGAACCATAAGAATGACAAAAGGCTGTAGAGGACAAATTTGTTTCTTAGCTTATGTAACTGCTGAAGTCAGACAGAAAAGTGACTTCGTTTGAACACAGAAGTAGTTTCATGAGAGGAAAATATCAACCTTAAAGAACTGTTTAGTCTTTCAGAAAAATGTGAAATGAGCTCCAGCAAGCAGTGAGGGGAGCTGCTTCTAGCAACTAACCATGTTACTATCAATGGCAAATTGTCCATCCCTTCCATGATCAAGTCAGGATTAGATGACGCACCAAACCCTCACAGAAACGTTAACTGTGTTATATCAAGATCTACAGATACACAAAAAAAAACAAAAAAAACCCCAAAACCACACACCACAAATATAAACAAACAAACAAACAAACAAACAAAAATGTCCCTAGAAATCAGCTCTGGTAGGTATGTAAGATCTCAGAGTCTGAATATGGAAGGAACAGTCCTGTTACGCAGAAAGGCTGGGTCTGTTCTTGTTTCATTCCCAAATCCCTAGTGACAGGAGGAAAACCGCACTCTCTCCCTGAGCTACAAAGTTTTGTGGGCGCTCACTGGGACCCCGACAACATGCCTCTAACCCCCCCGTGCCCCCATTTGCAGTCTCCTCGGGGCAGGAACTGTCCCTCCCAGCTTGCCACCATGCTGCCATCACCGGCCCAGGGCCTCTAGGTGCTGCTGTGCTACCAGCAATGGATTCCCCGGCAGGAGTAAACGGAAAGGGATGGCAGGAACTCCCTCATGCTGCAGGAGGAAACTGCAGCAGTTATGGATCACCAGAAAGGGCTTGTTTTGTTTTAAGCATCTTGTTCATTGTTGTGTAAACCAGCACACAAGACAAGGCTGTCTGTCACTATTTCCTGCAGGGTTTGCAGCAGAGGGAATGAGACAGAGCAGCACGATCTGCATCACATTTTGACCAAGGACAGCTGTAGTTTAGCTTTTCACCACAAAGGAAAAAGCTCAAGTTGAGTTAACAGCATTGTTATGATAAGAGTTAACCATGTTAGGTCAAGAACACAAGTGATTCATCACAAAGAACAGTAACGAACATGGAGCTGATGCTTGAAGTTGAGGCTTAAAGCTTCAGGCAGTGACAAATTAACATTTTGCCTAATTAGATATTGATCACTAACTCTAAGCATGTCATGACTGCCACAGGCTTACCACGTTGCACTAACCAGTGATGGAAAATTACCAGAAAGCGTATTAGTTGCTTCTCCTCTAGGAACTTTATTCAGATGTCTATTTCACAAATCTGTGACCCTCATCTGCTATTTCCTAAATGAGTGACAAATATTCCCTTGGTTACCTATGGCAATCTCACAGTTTTCTTCTTCACTGCCATACTATGATTTCCACTTTGCATTAAGGTAAAACATTGTCCCTTCTTTCTGATGCCCCACAGAATGCAAATTTAAAGTGTTCCCTAGCCAGCTGATACCATGCCAACTGGGATAACCAAGAAAACTAATTTTGTATAGCTGCCAGTAGAGATGCACTGTATTAACAGTGTCTTATTGTGTGTGTATCCCATGCTGTGCAGGATATAGCATGATTGTGGCCAGGTGAACCTGTAATACCATCCCACAAATATGCTGCAAGCACTGAAACAGTAAATAACAGATCTGCCCATCCTTGGGTAATGAGAACTTAGGTTAAGTTGCATCCCTGAAAGCACACATATACCTATATAAGGGGTTTACGGTCATATATACTTCAGAAAGAAGCAAGAAGATTGTATAAGTTTACCCTGGCTCAGCTGCTTCATGGGTCATCTCTAAAAATGCCCACAGCTATATATTTCCTCTGAAACATCAATTCCAGCTTAGTGAGGGATGATGCATGATCAGGCACAAACCTTGGAAAATGCCTCTTTAATATTTCCATCTGGAAACCATCACCTTAACAAAAGGATTTAAAGCCTATACATGATCTCTGGTAACTGATGCATGCTGATGTGTTGAGAATTATGCAATGATCCTTCTAGAATGAGTAGGCCTCAGACAGGCAGTGAGAATCAGTTGGGAGCAACTGGAAGATGCTCTTCAGCAGCATAGTCTGATGCAAGTGATTCTAGGATATACAGAAGGTATATATCTCAGGGGAGGAAAAGACTTGTTAAACCTGGTACATTTAGATGTCATCACTTCATTGTGTAGTATATTATCCCTGACAGTCAGCACGCAAACACTTCTCAGCTGCAGCACTGTCCCCACAATCCAGTGGGAATACTGAACTGTGGGCAGGATGTCCTGGGCAGATACAGACACGACACAGCAGGGAGACCAGAACAAATCCTACCTACTGTTCTGTAATGCCAAACCATGTCCCAGATGAGAAATAGTGCTTGAGAAACAGCAGGAGAGCTGAGGTACTTTACAGCCTATACCACCTCCTTGACAAAGCTGTAGACAGATTCCCTGCAGCTGCTGGAGAACAGGGGCTCTTGCCCCTGTTTCTCATTTCTTCCTAACAATAATGTGTTAATGTTCACTCTGTATTGCTTCTTCAGTTGTGGCAAAAGATAAACACCAAGAGCAGGTACCTATGGTCACTCGATGCAGTCTGTGGTCCACACATTAATACTGGTACTTTGCCGAACACAGTAGCTGCCTGCTCCCTCTACCTGCACAATACTGCCCTGGCAGAAGTAACCTTCAGTTTTGAGCAGTTCCCACACAAAAGTGCATTTCGCTGCATGTGCCCTCCAGCCTGTGTCAGAGTCATGCTGTTAATCTGGCTTTGCCAGCCCCCTTCATTCCTACTCTGTTTCATATGGCCTACGGCAAACTTCCCTTTGCATTAATATATACCCTCCGGACAAAACTGTCAGCAAAGAGCCACTTCCCAGTGCTAAGCAGGGAAAGGCATCTGGGGAATCCAGTCCCGATGCCAGAGGTCTTCATGCCTAGAGAGACATGAGGCCCCCACATTATCCTGCTGACCCTAGATGGGCACTGCTGCAGAGACAGAACAGCTGCCATTACTGCCCAGACATGACAAGGCAGGTTCTGGAGAAGAGACAGGCTTTCAAAAGATTATGTTGTGAAGAATTGATTTTAACTTCTTGCCTACCAGCCAAATCCTCACACTTCCCACTGCGTGCACATGCACACACCACAGCTTCCTTATATTGGGAACTGGAAACTTCTAATTTTTATGTTATCTCTTGATATTGCTGCAGGCATTTGTATTTTGAGTGGAGAGGAGGCAGTTTGTTCTTTTCAGTACTGGAGTATGCATGTGTCTCTGTGCATGTTCTGCATCTAAGGCAGTATTTCGGTATCTAGTATTTTTCTGCTGGAGAAGAATGGGTACCACACCCTGTCTTCTTCAGCAGTTGGGCATCATCTCTTGTCCTGTCTTGCAGTACTTGTTGTAATTAGCTTTTATGTTAGAGCTCAGAGTCCATTTTCTGTGTCAGACAATGCCTCATCAAATTTGGCTGAAGACTGAGTATTGGTATCGATCCAGAATTCACAGCAGAAGCAGATTTTATTTTTCATTGAATTATATCTTAAGAAGTACCAGGAGATGTGATCATTACTTACTGGATGAAAACATACTTTTGAATCATATTATTTATTCCAAATACCACTGTTTCTGGTATTTTCTCCATGGGTTGATTTATTAATGACACTTTGCAAGCTAAGAAACTAGGGCTTTTCCCTTCCAGCCTTTAACATAGATCAAATGCTATGGTTGGGTTTACTAACTCAAGCTCACTGTAAGCTTCCCTAAAAATACAAAGATAATTATCTGTTTTTATTGAAGCAGATGCTCTTACAAGACCTTCTGTAACTCTGTGTTAGTTGTGGCCAGAGCTACACCAGAGGTAGTGGCTGTTGAGAAAGCCAAGGCTGCCTTCTTCTAATCGTCAATGCCATCCCACAGTCTTACACTGGTGCCTGAGAGCTGACGTCACGAGTGTCCAGCAAAGCAGAACCTGCTCACAGCTGAGTGCAGCTTCATTGTAGCTGGAAAATGCTTCTTGTTAGAAGAACAGTCACTGCTAAAAATGGATTCAGGTCAGCATTTTCACTGCCTTGTCTCAGGCAGGGTACCAGTGAGTTTTTCGAGGCTCAGAGTACACTTTCTCTGCCCAGTGTGGTCAGGCTGTTTACTTAATCAAGAGTTCCCTCATGTCAGATGTGTCACAGCTGTCTTTCTGGCCCCCCTTCCCTCTCTGCATTCTCATCTTGGCTTTACTTTCTATTTAGTTGATCCTTAAAATCCTTCTCAACATAAAAAGCTAACAGTTGACACCTTGACAGGGTGACATCTATGTCCTTAGTCAGAGGCAGCTGCATCCTGCTTCCACTCCCCCCCACAACCCTCCCCCTCCACATACGCCTTTCCCTCCTCCTCTCCCCTCTCTACAACCAACTGTGTGGCCTCACGCAACATACTGGTTTCATTCAGAAGAACTAGGGGGAAAAATTCAGATGCACATCAGTCATTATTACTGCAGGTGGGACTGATATCAACAAGATAATATCTGTCCCTGGAAAATGAGTAGTTTGTATTTAGCACTGGAAGAAACCTTCACTGTGGATGTGTGGGAGACTAAGGTATACACTACAGACATTTGTGGTCTCAAATGATATTCAGGATCCAGTACAAAGTATGCTCATTGACCCAGTCCACGAACGCTAGCCTAAATCAGACACTGTGTCACCACTGAGTCACAGACTCATTTTCTGTCAAATGCCTGAGATTCAAACATACATAATATAGGAGCTGATTATGCTTCAGCATATTTTCTAACAAATTATTTTTAGAAATAAAGCACTAAACAAATGGGAATTACAATGAAACAAAGCAGAAGTGATACCATTGTGCGTATCTGGAGTAATGGGGCTAGATCAGATAATGAAGGTGTAAAATGGATAAACACTGGCATATCTAATAATTTCCAGGACATTGAGGAGACATCATGATATCAACAAATAATAGTTCATAACACTAATGACAACAGCTTTGTAGAAAAATATATTTTCAGAGTGCTAGTTGTTGAAGGAAAGCATCCCAAACCACAGAAAACATCATCAAATGGATATATCTGGATATATCCGACATGCAAAATAGTCAGAGCCATTCTCCTGCTTGTCCTCAGTTTCTTGGCTTACACTGTATGTGACAAAGCATCTTTTGCTCTCCTGGTTTTATCATCACATGTGCAATGGCACGACTACTGCTAATGATAAGAGTGACATTAATTCCCATGCTTTTAGTATTAGCAAATTCTGCACAGATTCCTCTACCTGATAGGCCTGGAAACTTTGTTATAACAAAACATTTTATGCTGCTTAAAAGTCACCATGCTTATAATGAGAGTGGAAAAGGAAAAAGATTCTCTGTGCCAGAGTCACAGGAAACGATCTGCAGTGCTGTCTATAGGGACAGCATTGCTGCTGGTGTGCCTGGAGTCACTTTTCCCTCCCTCACCCAACATAAAAGTCCTGTAATGGAAGCATCAGAGTAGGCAGCAAGTCAGATTTGACATAGCGCAGAGAATTACAGCGTGGGATCTTCAGGGTGTCAGCCTTGCAGGTCAGGGCTCATATAGCTGCACCCTCCCCTGCTGCTGTGCCGTGCAGATCACACTTCAAGCCCACTGGTTTGGAAGAGAAAGGACTAGATATCTTTCTTAACCAAACAGTCCTTACTTCAGAGTACACCATTAGGTGAAAATGAAAGCCAACAAATCTACTGCGGTCCAACAGCCCCAAATTTAGTAATATATTGTAAAAAGCCATAACAACTCTGCAGGGTCCCTCTGGATGTCAGTGGGAATAAAGAGCAAAGGAATGAAACCAGGTATCTGTCAGCATTAGCAGACTAATAAAAGAAGGTCTCAAAGAAGGTAGGGCTATGACATATCCTTCTCATTCAGAGTTTCCTCAACATTTTGCAGCTAGGGAACAGAGGCACAGTGACTGCCTTGATAAAAAAGATTCCTTTCACAGCAAGATGATTATTTAGTAACAGCTGCCCCTGTAAGAGGCACTTGCAGAGGTACTGCAACCCAGCTTAATGCCATGAAAACAGAGCCAGCCACAGAGATATTTCATCATCTCTTCTCCTCCAAGAGCAGTCAAAATATACTCTGCTGTCATGTTGAACTTAGCTCTGCAGCAGATGTGGTATGTTTGAAAGTGATAGCCATTGCTGTCATATATTGAAATTAATTTCTCAGACAAAAATGTGCTTTACTGGAAATGAAAATGAACAGCAGACGTTATCTACACAAGGACGAGTGTGTGGCCAACAAGACAGCAACAGCATTTCTGATAAAACAGCCTTTCCCACTGTCCCTTCCCCCATATGGTAATTTAGTTATAGTGTCATTTTTCCAAGACACATATTTCCAAGTGCACATATATTTTCTCTTTCCAGTTGACTGCTGTGAAGTGACTATACTAGAGAAAATTCATTTTAATGAATTAACTCAATCATTTTAATAATCTAATCTTCATAAACCTTTTAACACAAAAACAAAAACTACTTAATGCACAGCAAGATAACTAATATTTAAAATAGGCTCTGCAGGGGAACTGTAGTACCTGCTGCCTTGCAATAGACTCCCAGATTAAAGAAATAACTGTGAGCTTTAAGTAAGTTTGTAAGAATAATACAAACAGTAGCAGTCCAGACACCACTTCCACTTGCTTTAGATAGATCACATCAAGAGGCTACTTAATATGTTGATAGCTCTGCATTAAGAATAACTTAACCAGTGTGTCTGCTCAAATATTAGTTTCTAAAAAAAAAAAAAAAGAGAGAAAAAGATCTTTGCTTTACAAAAATATCACTTGATATCTGACAACACAAAATGAACCAGTTTACCTGGTGTGGAAGAGAAGAATTTGCCTTTTCCCTATACCCC
The DNA here is from genome assembly GCA_025447755.1 of Corythornis vintsioides. NCBI lineage: Eukaryota > Metazoa > Chordata > Aves > Coraciiformes > Alcedinidae > Corythornis > Corythornis vintsioides. The sequence continues at coordinate 7,703 of JAOEGS010023915.1, forward strand.
ACTGAGCCATAAATGAGGAAAGAACAAATTAGCAGCTGAAGCTTGTTAGAAGAAATCTTGGAAAGAGGTCAGACTAGTTTATCTACACTCCCCACCTCCAGGACAAAGGCTTTTCAGCTGAACCAGGAGCACAGGAAGAAGCTTTCTGCTGCCCTAAGGTTGTATCGAAGCTAGACACTACATTTTCCAGCAAACAGGAAATTTGGGATTGTATTTAAAAAAAAAAAAAAAAAAAAAAAGAAAAAGAAGGAAAAAAAAGTGTGTGGGGAGAGATAGTAACCAATCCTTTCTGCTAAACACACCTGCCTCTAAGTAATGTCACATAACATGTTAATGCTAAGAACTAGGTACAGCTAGCAGCTTGCTTGGATTTATAAATAAAAAAAAAAAAAAGTGTGCACTTATAAATTGCTTAACATCCTCAAAGAGTATTAGCTACTTATTTAAGGAACAATTACTGACAGAAAGATGTTTATTGCTTTTTTTTCCAAGCATATATATTGGGTGTACTCCAGGGAGCCTGTTGAACTTGCTTGGGTGTTACTGGCTGGTGTTTTGAGGTGGTAGGCCACCTTCATCTTACCTGGCTCATGGTGGGATGCTCAGTTTAGGAGAACCCAATGACTGTGGTCCCTGTCATCACCCAAACACTACATCCATAGTTCCCAAGGGGTTATTTCCAGATTTGACTCCTCCAATGTCTATGGCAGCCAATCATGCACAAATCTGCTTGATTAATAAGTGTGCATGACATGTTTGTTATCTGCTACAGCTACAGTAATTTCTCAAGGGACTGCTCAAAGATGTGAGGTTAAAAAAACCTGTACTGAAGTAGGAAATGGTGGGAAGGAAATCAAACAAGAATACAAATTCATTTAAAGCTCAGCAGGGAATGGATAAAGAGAGAGAGAAACAAATAAGAGTGAATTAATTCTGCCAAAAGATTTAAAGGGAGTATGAAAGATTCTTACATGGTTATCAGGAGAAGACAAGTAAAAATCCTAGAAAGAATGTCCCTCAATTAGTAAATTAGGGTGGGCATGAAACTAAAGATGACTAGAATCTATCCTAAGACTCAAAAGAAATGTGAACAATTCAGAAATGAGTAAAAGTCAATAAAATATATTTTCCTAGTAAAATGTGAGAAAATACTAGAGAGAAAATGAACCTGTATGTAAATCAGCTGATACAGATGAATCAAGGGGATTATTGAGGGGGAGTGGTGAAATTGCCATATCATGGATGATCATTTCTCCTCATTTGTGACTAAAAGACTAGGAACTGACTAAAGAAAAATGTATACAGACACTTAAAAGGAGAAAAAAAATAATCCCAAAACACTACAAATCTAAATATTGTATAAAAAATCTACTTTTCACCCTTTCTGAAATGAAGAAATCATAATTGCTTTGGAATGTGGCAAAGGTGAGGACTATGAAGACAAATAATACAACCTGGCCCATGAAAAGGTCCCTGCAATGATCCCTGGGTAGCTGCCGTCCCATTGGACAGTGCGGCTCAGCAGCTTCTTGCTAAATCTGTGTGGAGACTCCAGGCAGGAGGTTCCCATCCTAGCCCAGCATGAAACCACTGTAAAGAGAGCCCCGAGAATGATGCCTGTCAGGAAACAGGATGCTTTTCAGATGGTGCTGAGCAAGATATGCCATTGCGTAGCTTTGTGAGGCATTTTGGGTGACCTTCTCACAACACAAAAGCAGTTGCTTTCAGCAGGTGGAAGGACCTCAGGTCCTCCATGGAAGTTGTGCCCAGGTCATTGTGCAGGATCCCAACCATTTTTGGACAGAAATCAAAGTCCTGCCTGGGCTTGCACTAATACAAGAGACACAGAACTGCCTATTAGATTAGCGCTGGGTAGAATTACACAAGAGTGCCCCACGAACACCCACTTTTGGAGGTGTTGATATACCCAGCTACCTTGGAGGCAGTTCTGGTCGTGGGTGCTTGGCATGCCTGAGAGCTGGTCCCAGCAGCACAAAGCCTCAGGCAGCATCAGTCTAGCAAGAATAAATCTCACCAGACAAACTTGATTACTTTTTTTTGATAGAAACAGAAAATTAACAGATGAAGGGAATGCTAAAGCTGTAATATATTTGCATCTGAGAAGTGCATTTCATGTGCCTCATGAAATCTTTCTAGAAAAAAATAATTTAAATAATCTTGGAGATGTACACTGTCTTCTTGATTGAAAACAGGCTGGAGACTATAAAGAGAGGGTAACAGTGAGTGGCAAAGCATGGAGTCAAAGATGAGGAGACCACAGAACAAGCACAGAAGAAGCTTACTCATAATAAGTTTTACTTAATATCCTCATTGTTTAGCTAGAAATGGAGGAGGAAGCACATTTTTATAGGATATGCACATGAAATTAGAAGGAACTAAAATCCAGCACAAAAGATGCAAAAGATCCAGAGAGGGAAGCAGCTGGGTGAGGATACTATAAAATTAATTCAAGGTTAGTTACAGAACAAGAGAATTTGACCAGTTTTCCTGTTCACTGGAACAAAACAGATCAATTAGTTTTCAGTAGTCAAAGAAAAGGAGGTTTTGGTTAATAACTTTTTGTGTCTACTTCTGCTAATGTGAATCCTGAAAGATTGAAAGTTTATGAAAATCCATTTCTACCCCAGCATCCTTCCTACATAGGAGGTTTTGAATTACACATCCAGTTGCACAATTTGGATAATGTCTAGTGACATAAGGCAGCATTTTGACTTCCACATGGGTGATGGTGCTTCCTTCAGATTACATTCTTCAGGACAGATGTGAACAGACAAAACTACTTAGTAAAACCCGTCAAATCTAGCATTTTAGAATCTGCCTGCAAATATCTGAAATGGAAAAGGAGGTGAAATTCTGTCTTCTCCCTCAAAATTTGTAGGCACAAGTTAGATCCAAGTTAGAAATGAGATACAGCAGCAAAAGGGCAGTGCAGATTGGGACAGCACAGGTTCAGACTACCTTTATACTGCTGTGCTGTTCCTGAACTGGAACACTGTGTTCAGTTCTGGGAAACTCATTAGCAAGAAGATATTGAAAAACTGTAGCGTGTTCAGAGAAAAGCAACAAAAATTATCAAAGGGATGGAGATATTAATTTATAAAGAAAGATTAAAGGAGCTAAATCAGTACTGGACGAATGGAATTTGTAATATACTATTACTCGGAGAAAAATGGCCATTCCATTCTAGTGCTGAAATGTATGAACACCAAAGACAGGGAGGAATTAAGTAGTGTGTAAAAAGAAGTATGAGGAGTCAGAAGAAAGAAAGGGAATTAGAGACTTAGTATCCAGAATAAAAGTCAAATAGGGGAATCTTCGTAGGTTGCAACACTCAAGTCAGAGTGGAGAAAAAGCCAGAAGATGTGCAATGGAGGATGACCACCCAGTCCCCCTGTGTCCTGCCCCCCCGGAGGGCCAGAAGATCATGGTGCTGCTTACTGCTTTCTGTGGGAATGGCACAGATCCTTAGTGGGGTTTACCTGACAACAGTGAATCTATGAATATGTATGAGTCTATTATTCACTGTGAGCTGTGGTGACAGCATAATTTCTTTCACATAATTTCAAATTTCCTCGAGTGCACACTTGTTCAGAATGAAGAATTTGGAATCTGGTCTCTGGACATTTTTTTTCTCAATTATCTCAGAGTTTTTATGCTTGGTGGTACTGTGGGACCAGACACAAACAGAGGTTTCTTCCATTAAAAATTTACTATTTTATCTCTTACAGTCAGTGGTTAACACTCTACAGAAATGCACCTTTACGTTCTTAAGTGTAGCTGCTCTGTGCCAACAGCAACAAGCTCAGGACAGGTATCCTTAAAGCCTCAACCAAGAGAAAACAAGTTATTCCTCAGGATTACAGCCTCTTAAGGATTGTGTAGCTAATGCATCACAGCATCTTGGTTTTCTCATTTATTTTGTTTTACTTCATATGCTTTCACCTCACAAATATTGATTAAGTCAAAGGCTTGTACTAATCAGCACAGCACAGTTTGCATTGTAATACACATGTACCCATTATAACTGTTTTTATAAAGTAGTTTTCAAGCTGTCTGTTTCCAGAATTAGGCAAAGTCTGCATGTTTTTGCTGAGATCAGCTCTTAGGCTCTGTTCACTAATAATTTTCTGTGCATTAGAAAATGTAGTTTGGTCCTCCCCCACTCCTAGTAATGGTCAATTAAAGCAATTCATGTGAAGCGAATCAACTTCCATGATTAAGCAAAGGGAAAGACAAGATAGGTACATATCTACCTTGGATATAAGCCTATACTATCAGAGGAAAAAAATGAAAAAAAAATGAAATCAAAATGAAATCTTTGGAGTACTGCTTGCCCTCACCCAAAAAAGTAGCAGCCCATGAGAAGCTAACCACTCTCGTGGCTCTGAGAGCAAAACTATTCTGTCACTTGCACCATGTGAAACTTCTAAAACTAGTGAAGCTGCTAGAGAATTTATCTGGAGAGAGAGCATGGACCTGCTCTCTGAACAATGTCAACCAGTGTGTTGAATTTTTCCTGCCTAGTTCCTGGTAGCTGTCAAGTGTGAATTTCTGTTCTTTGCCTAAAGCCAGAGATACAGTCAAATGACTTTGTACTACTGTCATTTGTATTCTGCTGCTGGACACTTTCATTCTTCTTGCTTTGAGTAATATTATTTCAGCTTTGTCTTCTCATTAAAATTTCCTTGTCATTGTAGCACATTTCAATATGTATTTCCTCCTGAACTGAGCTCAGGGTACAGCTCAACTAATAAGAACTGCATGATCTGCATTATTATGCACACATAACCCATTATAATTGAATCTTATTCCACTTTAATTGCAAGTGTTTACAAACACTATGTTTGCTGCAACGGATGATGTATTTCAGTTGATTGGGCCATTAATGATTGAAAAGTCGGTACCATTTTATGTTAAACCCACATAACTCAAAACTCTTCTGGATAGTCACAAGATAAATTTCTAACTTGCTCTTGTTTATTTTTTAAGTGTTGAGAAGAGTTCTTCCTCAACTGAAGCCATGCACCTTTAGAAACACATCATTTTGTATCATTCAAATAATCTTCAGCCTTGCAGAGTGTGGCAGGTTTTTAGTCAAATACTCATTCATAGTTGAATGGGGAGGCCAAATTTATTTTAGTGACAGAGACTGTGTTGTTCTCAGCAATTTGCAACACCCCTCATCACTCAGGCAAGCCCAGTAGTGTCGCATTTTCAGAGAAGAGCTTTGGACCCAGAGCTCCCCGTTTGTGAACATGCTTAAATGCCCCCACCAACTGACTGGCAGTTTTGTTTCTGGGCAATGCAATAAGGTCAGCAGATGCAAAATTATTTAGGAAGTGGACCTCCTGAGACTTCAGATACTGAAGAGAATTGAAAAACTTGGCACACTGTGCTGTTTTGGTGCAAGGTCACTTAGATAAGGTCAGTCAGGATGTTAAATCTAGCCACTGCCTAGTTTGTTACCAGGTTTTATAACAGAAACATGGAAGTCTGATAGACCAGAGTCTCTAGAAGAAAAAAATATTAAAAATAGTATTTTCACCAAGATTTATAGAAAATGTACTTCTTTTTATATGCTTTCTGTCAGATACATTTACCCTGTGTAGAATTAACAAGAGATAGATGTGTTACCTGGGCTCTTTCTGATTTTTCTTCACATATTTATCCTGCTGCTCTTTAAGCATCTACACAGGGCATATTCTCACCCTAAAAGATGTCCTTCAGACATGAGTAACACCTTGCTGAAGATGCTGCCAGGACCACCACTTGCAAGCATTTTGCAAAGAGTCCTCAAAAGTAGCAATGCTTTCTGCCGCCAGTGTATCACAAATCCAGTGGCTTTCCCTTGAGCCTTCCCTGTTACAGAACATCTGGCAGCAGACTTTACAGCCCCAAACATACATATAGGGTTGTTAAATTTAATCATTATTGAATAAAATACTATTACACTAGTGAAGGAGAAAGAAAAGGTTTGTCCTGACTGGAAGAGAGGTTTTGGCAGGTGATGTGTTCAGCATCTTCTGCATGTGATTGTTTATGTCTTTGACAATAAATAATACATCACAGGCATTGACAAATGGAGCTTCACAAAAGCTTTTTGAAGCAAATCAGCAGTTGATACCCAGGATAGAGATGGAGATGGGGCATAAAACGTTAAGCAACTTAACCAAGAGGATACAGCAAGCCTGTGGCAAAGTGCAGCTCCTGTGATACCCAGGTCTGTGCTGGTAACTGCAAGTCCTTTCCCTCCTCATTTTCTTTTGGCTGTTACTATCTGCAAAGGAATGGCCACTGATAATGCATTTGGATACTAAGAGGTTAGGAGGATGTGAAGCCAGGAAATAAATTAATTACTTTCATGTTCTGTGATGGATTTACAGAGGATCTCAGAGGCTTTAATTTGGACAGTCTGGATTCTGCCAAAGCTTTTTTGTTTCATCTGTTGGATTTTTGATAACTATAATGCTTTCCAGTGGGACTGAGAATCTTAAGTGGTTTGGTGTGGAATTAAGCAATATAGTATGATTCCAATTTTATAACAGGATGGTCTTTGTTTTGCACTTGCAGGGATTTGGGCAAGAACTGTGTTGTTGTTATTAATTGTGCATTATGACTCATAGTAAACATACTGCATCATTTGAACAATTTTCTAGGTATCATGAGATGTTCAGAGGTTTTCTTGTATCTTGAGGTGTGAGATTTTGTCCCCTTCTGTACAGTCATGAAAGTAGGGGTAGCTATAAGATTATCTATCAGGAGGTACACTGGCAAAGCAGACGTAATCTTGGAGGCAGCTATGGTTAATAAGCTGCATGGCAGTTTGCTGTCACTTTGTTCTGAATCAGGTTAATTCACACAGTCTGGATTCAGTAAGACCAGGATCCAATTTCTCTAACTGCCTTGCTTCTTCTTCCTTCTTTCCTTCCAAGACATCCTCACTGTGTGGCTGGTCCTACAGATGGCTCAGTGCAAGCAGGCCATGGTTGTAGCAGGAGGTTCTATTGACACTTCTACTCTAGTCAATAATTGTTTTGCTTCTCAGGTAGAGTATGCCAGCATGTGCCCCTTTTGCAAAGTTATTCCAAGCCTGCAGTCAGGATTTAGTGCTGATCAAATGCTTTGCTATCTTGTGATGAAAAAATGTGGCAGAAGTGAAAAACATTACTATTGTTGCTGTCCTTTGAAAGGTAGTCCCTAGGGAAGCTGACATTTGAAGGATTCACTGCATGTGGTGAGGCCTGATGTCAGCCTGCAAAGCCAGGATTCACGAACAGTGGCTCACAGATACTTTGTGCTGTGCATTGAGGAGATAAAGCTTTTGTTTGTAGAGAACAGCTCTGCAGAGCGCTGGAAGAAGCAGTTTGTGTAGCTACAGAAGAGTTGGTACAAGGTCAAAGACTTTAGAATGGGCAAAGAGAAAATCATCCATGAGTACATGCATGTGTTAGTCTATATTTGCATACATGTGCATATGCAAGTAGGTTTGTGAACATAACTCCTAGGTGCACTTGGAGAATGCAGTATATAGTTGCAGAATGCTGTCTCGTCGCTGATGCAACTGTATTAGCCTTAAAAGAGGAAAAAGGAGGAATTTAAAGCACTGCAATAAGGCTGTACTGAGGATGAATCACTTGCAAAATCCTTTTCCTAACTCAAACTCATTTTAGTTAAGTAAGTTCATAAACACAAAGTATTATTTTTACATGCTCAGGACTGACAAATGACCAAATGTCTTATTAATGGTTTTAACCTGACAAAGATATTTGCTCCTGGTAAGAGGCACTATTTGCGAAGCTTCAGGACTGAAACAGATTTTTATGCTTGAAACTTTGTACACATAAGAGTCTGGGGAAGAATTAACAAAAAAAAAGACAGGTTTATCACTGACAAGTTGGCACAATCTTAACTAGTGTTGAGCAGCTGGAGACTCTGGAAAGCACATCAGACTTGGGGTCAGTGGGGAAAACGGAAATTCACTTTGGCTACCAGAGTCCGGCCATAAAAAGACAAATCATAGGAGAGGTGAGCAGGCAGAGCACTGTAAAGATGGGACAGTTTGCACATGTCAAAGATGTTGATAAAACCATTGGAAAACAGCTAGCAAAGTGATTACTGAAGTGGAATTGTCTCTTGGTTCTTGGGTCTGACATATCAATTACATCCCAACAGGATACACAGAAACCTGAGTGCTGAAGTCACCACTGAAAATCTGAACTCGCAGCCAGCTCCTTCTCCGTGCTTTCCCAAACACCTCTTCTGGCAGCAAACACTGATCAACAGAACTTCCCATACATGCTGCTTTACAGGAATTTTAGTGGGGAAGATGGGTTGAGGAGGAAAAAAGGAAGTAGGGGAATAGGATCAGTGACATGCAGAGCTTAAACAAAATGTTTAGGAGTACATTGAGTGGGAACATGAACATGAGGACAGCTTGGCTCCCAGCCCCTGGAATTCTCTGTAGTCCTGGGAATGCCTGCAGTGCAAACCCCATGGCCAGGGTGGGGGGGTCACATCTCATCACAAATGCTTCCCATCCCTGCTATATAGGTGCTACTAGGTGTGGAGTGGTTTGGTGCTTTAAGCTAATACTCAGGAGCAAATGGAGGGGGTTTCAACCACCAGAAATACCCAACAATTAACTCAACAGTGGCTAAAATAAAAGAAGCATCATGCATGGAAGAATATTTGGCACATTTCCAGGTTCTTAGCAAATACAAAACCCCATCAGTCTAAAGAAGCATTAGGAGTTTATGATGTGGAAATAACAGGCTGGTGTGTGACGCATTTCCAGCTTATGGTAAGCTATCTATTAGAAGAGAATGTGTTAGACATTCTGGGGCTGGACTCAACCTTACTGCTGCAGGCCAAATGCCATGAACATGAGGCGAGTGTTTCAGAAACAGAATGGCCTACCATGTGTAAAGAGGGAAGAGAGCAGGAAACATTAGGCATAATTACTTCTCAGCTATTTAGTAGGCAGATGAGGTGATAAGGAAAAGTCTTCTGTAATAGCTGAGTTCGGGTGGCTTATGCTTGCTATACTGTCATCTTTGCTGGCTTCTTCTCATTCTGAGGCATCTACCAGATGGATGGAAAACTTTTACTATTTGACCATTTGACTTGAAGCATGCTCTCAGAGTAAAATGTGAAATGGCAAACATGAACAAACCATTTTCAGAATCTATTTTAGCAGCAACAAAAAAAAGGAAGCTCAGTTGTGTTCAACAATAAAGGTCAGCGTGACCTTGGGTTTGAGTTGCAGCACTCTGTCAGGGATCTCAGAGCACTCCATGGACACCACCTTGTTTTACACACGATCAAACCAAAACCCAGAGAAATAAAGTCTTGCCCAAGAAGTCAACAGCATGTTCAGCAACTGCAGTGACTATGACTGCCAGTCTCTCTTTTTAGCTGCATTCTCCTTGGGAACAAGGTGGGAAAAAGTGTCAGCGCCACATTCACGCATATTGCTCAGTGACAAAAGATGGCAATGAATCCTTCATTGTCAGAGGAATTCCAAATGGTATTCACAAAATCCATTAAAGAACAATTTTTGAAGAGAGTTTCCTTTCTCTAGAGGATCACATCACTGGAAGAAAATTTTTGGTAGTTTTAGGAGGGCGAGTCTCCTCCTTTCATCATCCCGGGGGTGCAGGAACTACTCTCAGCATAGAGGTAGCAGCCCCAGTAGTGCACCTCTGACTCCAATACGGATTGACATTCAAACACTGAGTACAAGGAATTGTGAACTTAGTGAAACTGAAAAATGGGCCTTTTCTTTCTTTCTTTCTTTCTTTCTTTCTTTCTTTCTTTCTTTCTTTCTTTCTTTCTTTCTTTCTTTCTTTCTTTCTCATTTTGTTTCCTCTGAGTCTATTTAATTCTTCTATCTCGTATTTTTGTCAAGGAGAAGATTTGTGCTCTTTATTTGACACAGTCTTTTCAAATAATCTGAAAAAAAAAAAAAAAAAAGAGAGCCTGCAGACGTAGCATTGTCCATTACAATGGACTACACTAAAGATCTCTTTGCTGGAGAAGCTCTAGTAGGTGTCTCATGACACCAAAAGGAAGTAAGGTTTGGCCCAACATTATTACTTCTGGGAAACTATGTCCTCCATAATGATTACAGATCTAGGTTTATTTTCTTAAATTTAACCAAGTGACACTAAGAAGGTTCCCAAAAGCAAATATTTGTTCTTTCCTCCTGTAGTAACAGATATTTCTCAAATTAATATAGAATCTAGACACTCACACACTTGTATTTTTGTTTCAGAAAATACCAACTGGATACAGTGCTGTACACTCTTCATGGCCTGAATGTTTTCAGAGAAAATGTACAGACACATACAGGAACATTGCTTCCTGATTTAAGATAGTAAATTTATGGACTTTGCAAGTACCTTCACGCTCAGTTGCAGGATGAGTTGAGGAGGTGCTTGCTCAGATGAGAACAACTCATTGATTGGCATCCTTGTTGCTTCAGTCACTCCCAGGGAAATGTATCAACGTACTTTCATGGGTAACATGACATCTCAACCATGCTGTTACTTAGCTGTTCTTTCTTACATAAACTAAGGAGACCCCTGCTTTATGCCAATAGAAGGAAAATATTTCACTGTGCTCTGTAAGAATTGTTTCACCAGGCTCTAACCTCACTACCAGCTGGGAAGAATACCGTGACACAGATCTATGGCATTTTCCAGCAGACCTGAGCAAGCCTGGTCAAAGTGCCACTGACCTACCATTCACATTGCTGCATCTCGGTGGTGCAACTAATGGGAGGCCAGAACTGGGCTTGTCACAGCTGTGCAGGTTTCAGTGCAATTAGATCGGGTATAAAATGAGCTAATAAGTCTCTGCAGGAGACAGCAACTGCAAATCCTGAGCTTGCTGGCCCATGAACAATACTGCAGCACAGCAGCAACCCTGTCTGCAGCAGTGCACACTTCACTTGTGGGTGGCACAGCTCTCTGAAGAGACCCCACTTGCTGCAGTGGTGCTCCCCAAAGAAAGGTGGCAGAAGCCGTGGCAGATGGAGGTCATTTAGCAAGAGAGACTGAGGAAGGGGAAAAGGAAAAGAACTGCTGATACTGAGCTGATCCCTTCCTGCTTCACCTTCTGCTGCTGCTTCCTGGGAGCTGTGGATCAGACCAGTTCTATTTTAAGGATTTAGATAAAAGTTTCAGTTACAGGTCATGAATCTTTTAGTCACATGAAAGCCTGACTCTTTATTATGAGGGGCTGGAATAAGAGAGCGGCTGCTGTGCTGTGCCTGCCAAGCTCAATGTTGCCTGGCTGGAGTGCCCAGGTCACAGCAAGTTGACTTTATCATCCAGAGGCCATGAAGATGATGACACCCATGAACGTGCACACCAGGGATATTCATGCATAGAATCACAGAGCTGGTGTTCAGTAAATGGTTCCTATGCTCCTGACGGGTGCATGCAAAGTCTCTCCTTGAGATGTCTTCAGGTGCCACCTTTCAGGTGGTAGGGTTTCACAGAAATTACTGTGAAACTAAAGATTTCCTGACAGGAGCAGAAAAACGGGGCTGGGAGAGGGTTCTGCATTGAGCCCAATCCTATGAAACCATAGGCCACCATTTCATAAAATACTTTTCATCTGGCAGTGAAGATCCAGCCTAATTTTATCTATTACTCATTATACATATTTGTTCTTGTGCCAATGTTGATCTTAGTTGAAACAGCTCTTCTCACTCTCTAGTTTTAACCCTCCTCCCCCCTCATTTATAGACAACAATCACATCTCTCCAAGCCTAATAAAGGCTGCATTTGCTGCATTTCTCTGCAGCTGTTTCTATTTTAACTGACTTTTTCTAAGCTTGTGTGCCAGGTCTGACTACCTAGTGTTCCAGGTAGGATGTCATCAGGCCCTGGATCAGTGATATTCACACTGGATTTCTGATGCATCATAGGTTCACAAATCCATTCTCCAGGGTCCCTCAGCACACCTAAGAACAGCTAACTTCAATTTCTTCTCCACTATCCTTTCTAAAAAGATAAGCCCCATTTCACAGAATTAATGCATGGAAAGATTCTCTCAGTGCCCATACTTGCCTTTTGCATGATTACACCCCTCTTCATATTTCCTTCTCTTCTGCTGCAGCTTTCAAAACTATCCCATTTTTTTAAATAGTTTTCTGGACCTCCACTATTGTGATAATCCACCCTAATTTCATCTCAGCCACAAATGTCAGTGTCCCCTTTTGTGCCAGGAACATTAGATTCACAATTTAAATCAACCTCCCCCCAACCCTAAAGGAACTCCAGAGGCAGCCACTGCACCCCAAACTTTCCCAAATACATTACAGACTCTTGCTAACTCTCTAGACATTTCCTGCACAATTCCACTAATCCCTGTGTTCTCCAGTTTGACTAATCTTTTCACTATGTCAAATACCTTGTAGAAGTCCAGAGAGATTAGATTACTGCATTGCTTTTGTCAAGAAAATAAATAATCTTATAAAATAAAAAAATTAATCTGACACAATATACCTTTGGTAAAGCGGTAGTGCATTCTTTCTTTCAAAAAGAAGTACTTTTCCTTCCTTCCTCTGGATAGCACTGAGGTCAGACAAACCAGCCTTTAGTCACATTGATCATATTTTTCTGTTAAAATATGCTCAGCAAGTACTATTCAAAGCACTGACAGAGCAGTGTCCTGTCTGGAGACAGATTGCCCACACACTGCCTCCAGCAAAGCCACAGCAGAATAGCACTTAACCTCTATTACCTGCTTTTCTACTTTTTTTTAATATTTGGATTAACATTTTTAATGTTTCTTTATTTCAGAAGTGGTTTAAATTAGGCTTTTACAGTGTCAATGTACAGAATTTACAGGGGTTTAGGAATCAAACAAACATTCAAGTTCTGGAAGAATAATGGAAGACCTGTGTTTCCACATGACCAGTGCAACAAAACGCTGTATCTTCTCCCATGGCAATTAGGGAATCTGTTCATCAAACAGGCCAGAGAATTGCAAAGCGCATAGAAGCAGGTGATAAGAAATGAAAACATAATTGAGACTATTACATGTGTTTTGCTTGGGTTTGATCCAAAGAATTCTGGATGGTGCAGCAAAAAGGCCATTAGATTTTCATAGCCTTCAGGCTAGGAATATAATTCTTAAGCATCTCTAATTCTTTGGTCATTCCTGGAAAAGGGCCTGGATTTGGGGATCTGATAAGCTCCTGTTAAATTTCTGTTAGCAAATTATTCAGATTAACATATTTTCTCTCCCTTGTTGCCCTTCCTCCCTTTGTCCTACCAACCAAGGAACACCTTCTTTGCTCAGCCAGGGCAGCTTTTTTTACTTGTCCCCCTCAAACATTTGGTGCCCCTTCTTATTTTGGTGATGTTACTATCCCATAGGATGGCCAGATGTGATTGTATCCTGACAGATAATAAACAGCACCAGCTTTTCATAGATCTAGTCCATGAGCAAGCACTAAAGATATCATTAGCCCATGAGAGGTGCATGTGAGGGAGAAAAATGGGAGCAGAGGAGGGTGGAAATCCAGGAGCTAGAGGGTTTTTTGTCCCAGAAATCCTATACCTGGTGCAGGTCACATCTTTATGTTTTGTTTTTACATTTTCCTGGGAACAATACACTGAACTTGTTTCTCTACTATGCCTTGGCTCAGCACTGCCCATGGCCAGGGCTCTACATCTTCACTTCCTTCTTCATTTTTAGAATCCCTGACAAGATGAAGAATCTCTAAGACTCTTGCAATAGCTACTGAGACAGACTCCAAGCCATACTGTAAAGACTGCAATCTACCATTATATTAACTGTTAATACTACACACAAACAATGAAGTTGATGAGTTAATGACAATTAAGGAAAATGAGGCTATTTCATTCACGCTGTTCTAGAACCATCTCAAGCAGCCTTGCATTGACTATTAACCTAAGACTCCTGTCCAAGAGCTGAATTGCGTCTCCATTTCCTTATCCCTTTGAAAGATTAACTTGGATTTGCTTTCTTGAAATCCCATCTTGACCATTACACTGAAGTATTTCACTCCTGACTCTTCTTTGCCTTCCTCATCCTGATCAGGTGGTGTCTCGTAGTAGCCGGAGGAGAAGAAAGAGTGAGAAGAGACGACTTTCTTCACGTAGATGCCAAGAAGCCTTTATTAATTAATTTACAGCTCTTTTTATACCCTTTTACCTCCAGGCAATTGGACAAGAAGCCAGCCACCCTTGGGGTGATTGGCTGAGGTGTCACAACACCCATATTCAAAACATCTTTCTATTGTTTTACAAACAGCCGTCACCAAGGTCTCACAGCTGGGCAGAATCTTCTTGATCCCACGAGAAGGAAAATTCCAGGCAGTAGCCATTTTAGCATCCACAAGGTGGTCTGTAGTAAACACCTACTACAATGTCTCCCATACTAGTATCCCCTTTAATCCTTACCCACAAGCTTTCAACCTCATTTGCCCCCAGGGAGAGCTCAATACATTCCAATTGCTCTCTCACATAGAGAGCAACTCCACCACCTCACCTTGTCAGCCTATCCTTCCTAAAAAGGAC
>JAOEGS010023915.1:26366-41553 GCA_025447755.1 Corythornis vintsioides
GTCTAGGTGATCCTGCTCTGTCAGGGGGGTTGGACTAGATGATCTTCTAGGTCCCTTCCAACCCCTAACATTCTGTGGTTCTGTGAACTTAATCTTAACAGAACTGAATTTCATTTTTCAATCCTCAGGTAAAGCTCACAAAGCACTTTATAAAGGTGGAGGACTATTCTTAGCTTAGAAATGAGGAAACTGAGGCACAGTGTTATAAATGGCATGCCTTCTAAGCTATTTACCAGTCTGCTTCTCTTACTATTTCATTGAAAACTCCCCTCCTGGCACAGCAAAGTCCCCTTACCTCCCTCTTTGCATGCTCTCTCCACAACATGATCTTTCACACCCAGAGTGCAGAGCTTAGTGTACAGCACCAAATCATCAAAGAAACCCTAACAGTCATTTCACTGATGAAAGAGACCTTTCAGAAAGAGAGAGAACAGAAATAGAAGCATGAGCTTCATCAGAGAAGTGACTATTGCACCAAAGCAAAGCAACAGCTGAGTGAAGAATAAAAAGAAGCACCAATTAAAGCAGAAATTTGAATCCTGAAGAGAGGAGAGCTCTGCATAGCAAATATTTGAACTGGGATGTAAAAAAAAGGCAAGGAAAGAATTATCCAGCAGTATCTCACTAAAGTTGCTGGAGAAATAATATGAACATAGGAATAGGAACATGTGGATAGAAAAAGCTGTTGAGAGTTAGTGAATAAACAGCTAGGCTCTCTATGTAAAATCAGAGAGCATCTAAGTGGTCAATTTGTATTTCTCTGAAAAGGTGAATAACATGGTGCCTTATCTGTCACAAAGCAAGGAAAGCACAGCGACGTTGATTGGAGCAGTGCTTCGGGAAATTATTGAACAAACAAGAAACAACCTCTATCCTTGTCATTCCAGGAGAGGAGTACATTTGGAGAATTGCACATAGAGCTCAGGCCAACACAGGCTGTGAATGTTTGAACAGTAATCCATTGCTTAACAAATGGGAAAGCAGCAGGCAGCAACTGCTGCTCAGCAGAACTTTTCAGCGCAGGAAAACATCTCTGCCCAATAGTCACATACAAAATCATACTTTGAAAGCTCTGGTGTTCAGACCCAAACTGAGGAAAGTAAAACCATGGAAGTGTGAAATCCTGTTGGAATTACTCAATGCTTGTGCTGGAGACTGGCCCCAGCAACTGGGGCAAGTAAGATATGCATTTTCAGATACATATTTTACTAGCCTTTAAGCTTTTACTAGCCTTTAAGCAGTAAACATTCACTGAGCCCAGAAAGCAGCATTGTGTAAGCAGCCATTTCTGTTGGATGCTGCTTCGTTGCTGTTTAAACTTACAGTCAATCTTCAGTGATCTTCTGTAGATGATTGGGCACACCAGAAATAATTTCATTTCATCATCTCTGCCAAAAGAATTCAATAGTTTACACTACCCATCATAGAGAAAGATTCTCTTAGTCTCTGGATTTCTCCTTCAGGTAATAATAAAAGGATGCCTGACCTGTATCTGAGCAGAAAATATACCAAAGTCAGTGGAGTGGCCCTTGTTTGCAGCAGCAGCAGTCTGAAGAGGTAAAAAGGTTTACTCTGATGTCTTTACTGGTACCTCTCTTAGGTATGTCTCATCTCCATTGTTTATTCATACCACTGAGGACTAGACACTTGCAGTATGTAGAAGCTTTGATGTTTCTGAAAATTAGCTGTGCTTTATTATATATTTGCTCTAGGTGACATCCCAAATGGCACATCCAGAAGCACAGGAAAACAGTAAGATGTTGGAGATGAAAAGTGAAGGAAGAGTTAACCAGTCTTTATTTTTTGCCAGCAAGTAAATTTGCTCTGTTCCCCATACATCCCCATAAAGTATGAAATGTAGCAGATGTTTTGAGAACAGCCAGACTGATCTATCAGCCTCTACATAAATGAAGGTTAGTGAAAAAGAAGTCAGAATAATGTTTACAAGAGAAGAGCAAGATTTCCGACACCTGGGCAATTTAATGATGGCAGATGGCAAAAGCTGAAGGCAAAGAGAAGGAGAAATGTGCACCAGCAGCTGTGGAACAAATGGGGAATAGAAAGGCCTCCGCTGAAACTGCACAAGAAGAATTTAATACTGGCAGTTCTGTAAGAATGATAGTGTGAATATGCAAAGAGGAGACTGTGTTTTAACTCTTCAGACAACTATCATCAAAAGTATCCAATGGATTGTCAACCAAAAAGATTTTCACAGCAAGAAGCCATCTATTTGCATCAAGTACTGTCAGCCTGTAAAGCAGTAACTTCTGGGTCATTTAACACCACTCCAGATGTAGCTATTTTCTCCTAGGCAAGCAGCTCAAAAAGAGCTATGCAAGAAAAAGACATCCACGGCATCTAAAGGGGGACAATCAAACAGCATGTGGAAGTGATTATCTAGTTGGTGTAATGTAACTCAGTTAAATGAACAGATTTCCAGGACACTTGGGTGTCCTGGGATTCTCAGCATGAGAGAGACTGCAGGGTTGCATTTCACCATCAGTAAACAAGTGATTTCTGACTTTATGCTAAAGACAATAGTTTACGAGTGGTCACCCAGGGCAACCTGGCTGAGTGATTTCCTGTGGTGGCATGTCAGCTACTGCACTCTGAATTTGTAGAAGACGCAGGTGCTGCCTGTTTTACCATAGGAAAAAGAAGTGAGATCAGCCAGAGCCATAAATGTAGAGACTGACATCAACCAGCTTTCCTGATAATTCTTGCATTTAGAAGACAGAGCAGGGATTAATGCATGTATCCAAGATCATCATTAGGAATTTATTTTCCCCCATGCTGGGCTCACCCTTTCTAGCAAATAGCTGCCATCTGCAAAACTCAGTTCTGAGTTCAGGATCCACAAAGCCCAAGAGTATATCGATATTTATGATATAATTTGGCCGTTTTTGAAGGATCCTTTTAATTATTAAGACTAATTTTCATTTACACTGCAATTATACATACTTAATACACCCTATTACCTCCTGTGCACATCACATCTGCAGCTGTGCCAGGCTAACACTGCATTGACCACTGACACTCTACAATGGGACCAAACATGGAAGAACCATTGATGGATCACTCCTGTGATTCCTTTAATATGAGATTTGCCCTAAGTATCTATGGATTTGTAAGACTCCCTGTTGCTGTTTGAAAAGTGTGTAGAAAGAACGCTGTCTGATAGGTATCCAAAACAAATTCATACTGTTCCTAGAGAATTTGTCACCACGGGGGACATGGGGCACCACAGTTATTGAACATGTAACCTACAGCTTTAATTATATTGTGTACTTGCCTGTGCAATTAGCAATGTGTATTCGTAACAGATAAGTTACACTTTCTAGTTATGTATCTATCAAAGTCTCCTTATAATTAGGATGACTCATAACAAAATTATGCATTAGGTGCTCCATTCATTATATTGTTTGACTTAAAGTCAGCATGCAAACTACAAATCTTCTGAATTCTTCCTCTCCTTGTCTGCTTCCTGAGCAAACATGGGTAAGAAACAGATGTTTCAAATTCCTGCAACTACTTTGCAAGAAATGGGTTTTCTCTAAAGAGGGTCAGTCTCAGCTCCTGCAGACGTCAATAGGATTTTGCTGATTGAAGGCAAAGTGAAAGCACATGTGAGTCCTCTGTGGCCCTGCTTTGCAATATTCATACATTCCAAGAAGAGAGAAAATTACCATACCTGATCTGATCAGTGCTCCATTGCTCTCTATATCTTGTTTCCATCAGGGAGCAGATTGGTGCATCAGAAAAATGAAGCAGCAGTAGACCCATGGCAAGGGTAGGGAGTATACATGAGTCCCATCACTGATGGCAGCTGCTGTTGCCTCTCACTGATCAGAAAGAGTCTGAGGAAAGGGAGAATATCTCAGAATATACCCCTAAGACTGAACCATTTTGAACAAATCAGCCCCTAAATCTTTTTGCTCATCCTTCATTGGCCTATGCCTTACACCTTGAACAGTTTATGCCCCCTTCAATTACCATCCCATGTAAACACATATCCTTGTCCATTGAATTATGCAGTTCTCACAGATAGTTACCTCCTGTTTACTTTAACCTACTGCAAAGGATTGAAGCCTTTGGGCACACTATGTCAGGGAGGTCCATAAGTAATTTATTCACTGTATAAGGGAGAGGGAAGTTGAGATAGTCACCCATTTTTTATGAGCCATCTTGTATTCAGCATACATAGTTGGTGAACCATGGACATGGGTGGCAATGATGACCTGCTTTAACCTGTCATTGAATACTATTGTGTCCAGTTCAGTACTGAAGTCTCTCAAAAGGTCATCAACAAAGTCAGCACTGCTAGGCCTGTGTATGTCCTGTAGGAATCTCTATAATGTCTTAGACTGATGTGTCATCCCACTTACAGAACAATTGCACAGTGAGTCTCTTAGTGGGACAGGATTAAGACAAGGACAACTTCTTTTCTTGTCTCTTTTCTCTTTTCTTTTCTTTTTTTTTTTTTTATTTTTTTTTTTTCCTACCTTAAGGTGAATGTAGTGTTTGTGAGAAGTGCTAGGTAAAGTGGCAGTGAAGTTCTTTAAATTATTCACAGAGCAGGTACTGTTCTGCAGCCATGCCAGCAGTCAGCATATAACTATCCACCCTGAGATTCATGCCTACAAAATTCCAACTCCTCTTTGCTCCCACCAATTCTGGGAGAAGCTTAAAGTGCTAATAATCACACATGGTAAACAGCCCTGCAACCTCCCCTCCCATACACAAACTATGTAAGGTGCAGGGGGAGACAAGGGGAAGGGAGATTGTCCAAGTGTGACAGCAAGTACAGGCACGAGGAAGCACAGACTGCAAAGGCAGCCCTATTAGTAGCAGTGTTGATTCAGGGTCAATCATAGAATCTTTATGGTTGGAAAGGACCTCTAGGATCATCAGTTCCAACCTTCATCCTAACATTTCTCTAACCACTAGACCACAGACTCAAGTGCTATATCTATCATGGTAGACCCAGATGTCCCCATCAGTATCTATGGGTTGCTTGCACCAGCAGCAAACTTGCTTCCACTTGCACAGTTTCTGTAAAGGCCAATTCAGAAGGAGACCCATGCTGAGCATAACTGCTATTTGCTAAAGCCCTTGGCGGTGTGGGCATCTGGTGTGTTGGTGGCAGGAAATTATGCAGAAAAAAAAGAGGGGTGTAAGGTGGTCACTTTCTCCCTAGGAACACAGCAGAATTTACCAGGTGGTTCAGCCCAGACCAGAAACCTCCTCTTCTTTAAGGGCAACTTTCAAATAATCTGTAACAGTAAACAGAGCAAAGGACCAACACAAATCCAAACCAGAGCTTCTCAAAGGAATAGGCTTACACCTTAACCAGCCCTCAGTGCCCTCAGTCCCAATCATTAAAAAAAACTAATGCATATTTACCATTAATGATCCTTAACCCCTTCATTCCCACAGCAACTGCTCGGGTTTCACTGTGTTCTGCTTTCCTCCTTAATCTCTCCAAACACCATTTATTTCTGGGATGTCTCCACACATAGTATTTTCATTTTAAGCCAAGGGCTGTGAGCTGGGTGGTGCCAAAAAGTCATACACGTGCTGAACAAGCCACAAAAGTGCTAAATCCCCACTCAATCTTTCTCAGACTGCCTTGGCACCAGGTTGCCTCTCCAGTCCTTCAGCCCCTGTGCCATTGCTGCTGGTAGAGGCACATCTGTGCTGGTGGCTTTTACTTTTATCCACTAGGGACCACAATGAGATCAACAACACTGAACTGACAGCAGATATTAACAAGTTTTGATCCATCTTGACATGGGTTGGTTATTAACTGACAACCAAGATGAAAAAGGCTCCAAGACCTCAGCAAAGTATAACAAACTATCTCTGACCTGAGATCTGGAGATGTAGGCAGTTTTGCTGAAAACACCAAATCTCCAGCAGCATCCTGTCACCATTCCTCTTCCCTCATCACAGGCACTGCAAATGCTGTGCATCACTCACGTTTCTTTTGTCCACAATTATCCAAGATCCTGTCAACTTGCCAATTTAAGACTGCAAGGCGCTGCTACCTGCAAGCTGTATTTTGCCTTTTGGGAAGTGTGGCATTCTCTGACTCTAAATACAAACTACAGTAGAGTCCATATATCCCTTTATTTGCTTTGTGCCACATCTGCCTTACAGAGTTTTCTGAACTTTCAGCTTCCAATTGCTACTCCCACTAACTCCTGCGACAGTCTCAGCTTGTGGTGGGGGTGGATGCTGCTGCCTTCATCTTGCCATTCACATCAGTCATGAGAGCTACGGCACCTTCCGTTCCTAGGAATTATTTTCTCCTTAGTTTCAAAACAATGTGTGAAACCCTGCTCTGCAGAAACAGTAGCCTCAGTAAGTTTAAGGATGACTGAAGCTATTTCCTCTCCTAGCGAGGTTTAAAAGCTACAGAGGGATGAATAGGGTTAGACCTATCGCTGCATTTCTAGCAGCCATCCTATTACAGCACTGAATAAAAGCAGGAATGGCATGTCTAGCCTAGGTTAATAAACCCTACCAAGTGCATACCTTAAAAGCTCTGTGAAACAGCCTTAATTCAGCTTGAGATAACTAATTTCAAGCACGGCTGTCTAGTGTGCCTGTCATTCCTATTGTCCTTCCAAACTATTTCAGACATTTTGAGCAGGGAGACTAAGCTATGAGTTAGCAGGGGTTGTGACATTAATGGTCCAAAAAGGTTTAAGCACCAGGAGGGAACGATGACAGCGCTTAACAACTGGTGGGAGTTCGGAGGATTCTGCTGGATCTGTGGTTGTTAATAATTAGTCTTCGCCTCGGAGGAAGATGTGACAACTATCAGAGGTAGGATTTGCATGGGAAACAAAGGGAGCTGTTGCTGTTCGGTGCCCATTGTTTGTGCTTTGCTCCCTGGCTTGCCGAGCGCAGCCAGGTGCAGTCAGCAGCGGAGAAGCGGCAGCCGTGGGGAGGGGGTGATGGGACGGGGGGAGAGCTGAGTGTGGAAATACTGTTGATAGTCCTGCATTTTATGGAAGAAATGCCTCGAGGACAAACAGGCTCAAATCTCACCGCCTGCTGAGTGTGCATTCCACGTTGCTCTTCCCAAGGAGTAAAATACATAGAGGTCATGTAGAAAACACTTTACTCATTTTCTACTGAGCCAGCTGGGCTGTTTCTGAGATGGGGAAGGTAGAGGGGAAGATGCCCTAAAACAAAAGGGGAAGAGGAAAGCTATAGAGCCTGTAAGATGAGGAAGACATGGTATTAATGTATGAAATGTGTCTAGAGTGTCACCGATGTAATTTGAAAAGGGGAAAACAGAGCCAGAGAGAGGAGCAGGAGGGATTTTCCATGTGAGGAACTCCTTAGGTTATAACCTACTGCAAAAAAAAGCATGATGTGTCCATCCATTTTGCATAATCAAAGCGTCCTCTGCACTGTTGGCATTGTTTTTCTGGATGAGAATTGTAGTTCCAGATGGAAAAAGGTGATTTCCTTCTGTGCCAATGCTAGACCCCTGCCACCGTCCCTCCCCCTGAGAAACAACAGTGGGGGGGAGGATGTAAACGACACTAAGCTGGATGCTGAAAGGGTGGGAGTGAAGGCTGAAGCAGGAATGAGCACTCAGTAGTATAACAGAAAATCTTCCCCTTGAAAAAGCTTGTTTCTCCCAAGCCAGAAGTCCAAGAGGTGATGTGCAAACTTGGAAGCTTCATGTACTTTTTTATGATGCGCCTGTTTAGCATCACTAGACTAGAAAATGTCCAAACACCAGAGTCAGGTCTCCCTGGCACAGCAGGGCAGTGAGTTTTGTGCGTGGTCCTTGTCACTGCTGCTTTCTAAGTTGGCATTTTTGTCTTTGGATATGACCCTCACCATGATAAGTAGCGGAAACATAATGAATTAAAATCTTATGTCCATGCATATGCCAAATCCTTATCATTTGATGTGTTTGATCTGATCATGACGTTCCCTGTGTTGATTAATTGTTTTGGGTAGTGCATTAAAGTCTCATTTCTGAACAACAGAGAGACTTCAGAGTGAGCTGTATTTATTAAAATGTTCTGTTTGTGGAAGTGGTTCTCACAAGAGCTATTACAAATAGCATATTACAAATGCACTTGAAACTAAGAGTCATATCTTGCAGTAAGAGGTATGGGATCACTTGCCATGCTAAATTTTAAAATTAAGGTTAAGATGCCATTTTCTATCTACTTTAATGTGGATGTCATTAAGCATACTTTACAATACTGTTGTCAAAAGCTCACAAGTTAGATAATTATGTTAGACTGATTGTTTTCATTAAATCTTCATTAGAGAAAGCATTTCTATCTAGCAGGGACTTACAAAGTAATTTGAATTTCCTCACCTGAACTTGATGTTCCTTTTATGGAGAATTACTACATTGTAAATAGGTCATGATACGATTCATTTAATAACAAAACACCAATGTCAATTTAACAACAAAAGTGCTAAATGCATTCAAAGTAAATGGAGATGTGCCAGAGAGCAATATTGGATCAGGAATGGTAAGATTTCCTTTTAAGAAAGGTAACACAAACATTCTCCTTTTGATCCAAGCAACAACTTTCCAGTCGAGTGCATCATTTTGCAATTGCAAATTAGGGAAAAAAAAAATTTTGACTTGTGTGATATACACTACTTGGTAGAAAGTGATAACAATGAAAACTTTATTCCAAATAAATTGTTTCTAGCAGTTTGCAGCATGGATTAAAGAGATGTTATGCAGAGATATTAAATCTGTGTGAGAAATGAGCAATGGACCTAGAAATCAAGTACCTATTTTTTCTTCCATCTCACTTCTGCCCAGGGGCTTAGACAATTTTACTTCTGTGACTTTCTGAGGGAAAGGGCTGAAGGTGTAAAAGCAAGAAGGAGGTGGGAGGCTGTGTTCAACCTGCACCCAGCCACAGACTTCTCAGGGGACTGGGGGCAAGTCCCACAGCCTCTGCAATATGGGCAGGGTAGTAGTCCTGCCTTTACAAATAAGGATGAGGACAGTGTATTAATGGTGGAAATACAGATGGTGGTGCTCAGAGAATTAGGCAGAGCATAGTTCTCCAGATAAGGCAAAATGCAAAGCCAAATTTTGTAGCAGAAGCAGGTTAATCTACCAGGCATTTTCAACTATAAAATAAGACATATGACAAATCCCATAAGCCAAAACTTAATTTGCTTTTAAAACTATTCCAGACAAATTTACCACTTAAAAAAAACTTCTCCCAGCAGGCAATATCCATTCATCTAAGAATCTGTGAGAAGTGACTCCAAATCTCTCAGCATTCCCTTTGCTTCATCAATGTACAGCAGATAATGAAGCAAACTGCATTAGATTGATTCATTGTGCTGAGAAAGAGTTTTCCTGTTAACAAGTACTTTTTGCCATTAATCCAACTTGCCCTTCTACTTAGGAATTTTCTGCAGAGCTCATGCAATTTTCTAATTTATGTATTTTATATTATTCGGGAATTTCTTGGTTTGCACATCCTTTGGGAATGGCAAATGTTTTTCAAATTCAGTGTTGCTTAGTTGAGTCATGAGGTGCTCCTTGATTTGTACAACGGACTTGCAGAATGTGAACACTCTCATAGTGTGTGCCATGTCCCCACCATCTCCCTAACTCTCCCTCCTAAATCCATGATGCCCAGGAAAACTGTTTGTGCAGCCAAAATAAAAGGAAAAAAACACCATCACAGAAATGTCTAAATTTTGCACTTTCTAGCCTCTCCTCATTGTGCCTGTCTTACACACTGCATGATGTGAAGAAAGCCAACAGGGAGGACATCAAGATAGCATCAGTGGTGATCTATGAAGCGAGTGCAGGAGAGATGTTGAAAGAGGGGAGAAACAACAGTGACCACTGACAGAAGTCCATGTACACAGGAGGTATAGATTAAAACAACGTGAAACATAATACACCAGCACAAATTTTAACAATGAATACAGTAAATTTGGACCATTAACCTTAAGGTTTATGGTCTTACTGGACCCAGTCCACAGCAAACTCTGGAGTTGTTGCTCCCAATCCTTCCCCATGCAGGTGCTACATGAGCACTTGCCATGGGTGCAGTCAAGGGGGCGACATGGTTTAGTTTTTGTCATGCAGGAGTCTGATGGCAAGCCAGGGATATATGGAAAGTTAGTGAAAATAACATCCAGAAGAAAACTAACTAATAACATCTGATGCAATGTTTAAAAGCAGTGAAAATCAGTTGTGCAAAGAATTTCTGTCAAGTCTTTTCCTCAGAGAAAAAAAAAAATAAATTCAGCTGTCAAAACACCAAGCTCTTTTGACTCAGAAAACAAATGAGGAGGAGAAGGTTATAAAGAAGGAATATATTTGCCTTTTGAATTATTTTTGCACCATACTAATATCATAAAAGGAGAAACCTTAGGTCTCCTACTGGAGTGAGCTGTATGGTCCAACTACTTCCCACTTTTTGTAGAGTAAGTCAAGCATGTCCTGAATCAACAGGGTTGTTCTGAGTGCACTGAGCCAACCAGCAGTGTTACACCCCCATTAGATGGCCTTCTGTACCTTTTAATTTTTTTTATAGTCCACTGATCCTAGATACCTATATTTATTAGAAAAACAGAAACGTGCCTACATGTCATGCAGCAAATGCTTCACTTCTGGTGCCCCTGGCAGGGCTCGGTGTTCTCCTTCAGCCTGCCCTGGCTCCAGGAACCCCCTGTCCACCTCAAAATAATAAAAAAATCCCCAAACCTAACGCTCAGACACAGAGTTCACAGGTGGCAGTGCCACTGCCTTGCTGTTCACAGTCTGCTTCTCAGCCTCCACAGAAGTGACCTGGCATCTCTGAGGTCCTCGACAGTCTTTCAGAACTACTTTAGTAATTGCACATGGTCTTCAGACAGCCCTTTGCATCACATAACTGGATATAACCTCATCAAAGTCTACACTAGCCTGGGTTGTGGGCTGAACCCTTCACACTGATCTGCACCACAACTCCTCATCACAGTGAGCTGGTGGATCCAAAAACAATGGGGAAGGTGTCCTTCAGCAGAATAGAGGAAAATGTAAAACTAACCATAGATGTTACACATCTCCAAAATGCTGAAAGGAGTTATAGATCCCCAGACTGTGGGCGTAAGCAGACAGGACCTGTACCACAGCCATCCCCAGGTACCCAGCAATTCTGTCTAAATAAAGTGTTCTTCACGCTCCGTGTGCCACTGCATTGTCCTAAATGAGCCACCACCAGAAAGAAGGGTTTTGAAGACTAGAAATATCCTATGTCCTATTTCCCCAGTTCTCTTTCATGGATCAGAGAGGGACTGAAGTTTCTTATTAAGCCCAAAACATTCCAACTGTCCATGATCACCATCCTGGCAGGAACCGTCTGGACAGCACTGCTCTTGTGTGCCAGCTGAGGTGTGGTACCAAAGAAGGACGAGATAATATTGCTCACCTTAAAGAATTGTTGCAGAAAACATTCCCTATAATCGGCTCTATTTTACTTGTGGGCAAGCTGTTTTCCACCTCAGCAAAGTGGTACTCCTTACTGACAGGCATTACTTACTTGCAAATTTAGACAGGCCTTTATAAACGTCAGGCTCCTGAGTGAATAAATAATGTTTTAGAGCAATAACCTGAAATAATTCAACCTAGGAATGGTGAGAAGACCAGCAGCATGGTCCCTTTGGGACACACTCCCTACCACTTTCTAATTAATATGTGGTACTTAAAGGATCACAGCACATAGTTAAATCAAAGTCAAAGGAAACAAATGGATGTAAAATCTTTCTGGAGACTTGTGTCCTTCTCCATCCACATGAGTAGGTGTGCTCCTCAATGCTACTGCCAAACAGACTGACTCTGTGACCTCATTTTTTTGGGGGGATAACCCAAGGGACCCCACAGCCAGGCTGCTCTGGCAGCTTGCAGCTGCCTCAGGGCTGGCATTCCCCTGTCCTGCTGCCTTCCCCCAGCCACTCCCAAAATGCACCTTTCAAGGCTCACCTGGCCCTTTGGGGAAACAGCTCACCTCATAAAACCTTCAGGAAACTGTACTTTGGTTTGGGGTGGCTAAGAAAGCCCAGCTGGGAGTCAATGAGCACTAGAGCTGCTGCAAGAAGAGAAGGAGAACAACATAGTCAGGGTTGAGGTACGGGTAGCAAGGAGCAGTCACAGTCCTGGCACAGCACATTCCCAGCTAAACGCCCCTAAATTCCTCTGTCCTAATGATCCAGTGAGACTGCTGCAGAAACAGGCTTCAGATAACCACAGCTTGACCACAGCAGCACATGGCATAGCTCAAGAGTTCTAAAAGAACTAAAGGGCACAGAAAATGACGAGTTGAATTCCAGAATTGCTATTGTGGTGATAGGGAAAGAATGGATTTGGCTGTCAAAAATAGTCTTTGCAGAGCAGGTACAAGGAGGACTGCTGTGATTTGGCAAAGTTTACTGATTCAGCAAATAAGAGTTTCAGAAAGAAAGTTGAGTGGAAAACATCAATGCAACTAGGACATCTTTCTGTTCCTTAAACAAAGCGTATACACTTCAAGGCACAAGAAACAAAAATCCAAGTAGGGAATAAAGGAAGTTCATTTGTAACCATAGCATTTTATTAACTGGAGGATGCAAAATGAAAAGTTCCCTGACTTTTGAAAACCCATCTTAATGATGGATCAGGTATAGCATAGGCTTCTGACAAATTCCCCTTCTTTGTTTCCATGTAACATGATCTTGCTGCCACTCTGCTCTTTAAAATCTCTGTTGCTCTCCTAAATATTAATTGCATTAAATGGGTATTCCCCCATCTTGAAAAAAACATCACAGGACATACTGTCTGGTTGTGAAATAGCCAGGGAAGTCCACAGCAAAGTGGTTTTTTGTTAGAGTTTAATTAAGAAGATGCAGGAATTTGGTGCAGTTCATTTAGAAGGATTTTGTCACAGGTAAACAAAACAAAACAAAACAAAACAAAGGCAATATTTATATCTTCCTGCTTTCTGTTTTAGTCGTATTTCAAGTGGGTTAATATAACCTTTCCTAGGCCAAACTCCACAGCCAGTCTAGTCCATCATTGTTCTAATTTTACAAAAAGAAAATGACTGAAACCAATTAATTAAAAGCTTCTTCAGAGATGCATATGGGGATGTTCTTATTCACTAAGAACTCACAAAATAACTCTTAATTTTAAAACAATTTATCTGGTGCATTAAGTGTGAACAGGATGCATTTGTTAGGTGTGCCTGCTTTTAGATAGTCCCCTACAATAATGTGCTTGTACAGATTATCTGCAGTAACTCAACTCAGAGAAGATCTCATATTAAGCTAGGTATGAGTTTATAGGAGAGTTTCTGTTTGGTTGTTTGTTTTTTTTTTATTGTGTGCTGAAAAAAATTGATTGATTTAAAGTGAGGAATCTTTCCATGCTGGGACCTGTACTGTCAAAAGCCATCATAGAACTTGCAAAATTGTGTCATAACACCATAAACCCTAACTCTGCTCCAGAATCATCATAGTTCAGGGAAAATTCCCAGTAATTGACAACAGAAGCTTTCCTGGCAATGATATTCTGCCAGACAGTCACCCACATGGAGTACAGTATTAACAAAACCAGAAACTATATTGACGTGAATGAATTTATCATTAGGCAAGAAGACCTAAGTGGCTTCATACTAAAACCTTGGACTAGACTATAATAAACTCAAAAAAGCGAAGTCCCATTTTGTAAAGTTTCTTTGATTTCTCATAAGCCAAATAAAACTTCTAAATTTCCTTGAATTCAGAGTGAATAAGAAGGAAAACAGAACTATTTATCTCAAATCTGTGCCCTTCTTTAATAAAACTCCAGCACATCTGTGCCATGAATACAAAAAGATGCTGGCATTCAGTGCAAGGTGCAGAGGTTCTCCTGACAGAGAAGTAATAAATTTTCTCTGCAGAGGTTCTTGCTACTCTCTGGTGAGTGTTTATCTACGGAGGCAATGCAGCAGCCCTGCTAGTCTGCAAGCACACTCCCCAGGCAACTTAGATATACGTGGGTAGGTTCCTGGCAATTCCATGTATGGTACCTCCTTTTTGAGCAGGAAATTTTGGATAATGGAATTTTCTCACTCTTTTTTTCTAAGTTAATTTATAACCTCTTCAGCCTCCATTAAAACATGCTGTTTGTTTCTTCTCTCTACCTTTTATCTGCTTTTACTGCTGTCCATTCTCTTGCCTCTATTTAAGAAACCTTACATATTGCAGCCTGCTGGTCAGCCTACCAGTATCCAGGTGGTACTTATGTACCACATTGATAAGTGCCTTAGAAATACCAGGGAGAGAGAGGGAACATATATCACTGGAAGAAATCAGATGCTCTTTTTGATAAATGGCAATTGGAGATATAATTAGCCAGGTCCCTTCTATGGAGAAGCTCAGAAAACAACAACAGTTTCAGTCCCACAGAGCAAAGATGCGAGGACATGTCTCTATCTGTCAGCTTTTAGCTTTCCACCCAGAACACTAACTACCAGGTTGATAGTTAGTCTGTCTAGTCTATCCATCCTTCTTCTCTGAAAGACACATGGTTTTTGTCTGGGTTTGAAAGTTTCTCTCCATGCCTGTCACTGTACTGCCTCAGCACCACTACAGTGTGTGGGCACTTCTGGCTTCTAGATTAAAGAGCACTGCTCACCTTAATTGTGTGACTATCCCTCCAGCAATAATCAGGCTAATTGCTTCAGTAGGACCAGCAGGATTTGGCTCTAAATCAACCACCACAATTATTTAAGCTAAAGTGTGTGAGCATCTTTACAACTCCAAGTCCCATTCAAAGAAGGACTGCTTGAGGATGTGAAAGTAGGAGGCACCCTTGGCTATAGTGACCATGAGATGGTGGAGTTTACAATTGCAGGCAGCAGGCATAGGGCCACAAGCAGGATTGCTACCCTGAACTTCAGAAAGGCCAGCCTTGGCTTTCTCAGAGAACTGCTTGGAAAAGTCCCATGGGACAGGGCTCTGGAGGGCAAGGGGGCTCAAGCAAGCTGACTAATATTCAAACACCATTTTCTCCAGGCTCAGGATAAGTGTATCCCAAAGAGCAGAAAATCTAGTAAGACAATTAGGAGACCTGCATGGTTGATCAGGGAACTCTTGGTAAAACTTAAGTTGAAGAGGGAAATATATAAAAAAATGGAAAGAGGGACAGGCCACCTGGGAA
>JAOEGS010023917.1:0-13593 GCA_025447755.1 Corythornis vintsioides
AAACCTATATAGTAAGGAAACTATCACAATTATAGCAGTAAAAAGACAAAACAGAGCCTATTTCTTTGATTCATTCAAATTCCCTTGAGATAAATGAGACAGAAAATGATTACAGAGAAAAATATAGAAAATAATTGCAGAGAAGAAATATGGCTTAGACACACTAGTTGAAAGAAAATACATTAATAAGTTTTAAAAATTATATTTAGGATAAATAGGGAAGGCAAGATCTGCAGGGCTAGACATCAAGATGTAAAGATCTGTTTCTTTGAGAACATCACTCCATCCCCCAGGTAGAAAATGTTGTGGAATTGGCATTTTTTTATTAGAGGATACAAAATCTGTTGAAAAGGGTATTAAATTATCACAGTGATAATCTTTGAAATGAAAGCACATAACTTAATATGATTTAGCACAAAGAAAGGCACCCATTAACAGTAAGACATTGACCTCAGATTGAAAAAAAAAAAATAAAAATAAAGGAATGGGATTAATTTAGACTTTTTATCCTTTATCATTGTTCCCTGTATTATCTTCTACCTAGGCTGAAATTACTACAGTCTTACTTTCCCACCTAAGAAACACTTTTAAGTTTTCCTTTAATTAAAAGTTTCATTTTTTTTCTGCCATTCATTGGAAAACCATAAACATGTTCCAACTGGAAATCTTTTAAACATCTACTTAGCTAAACCATGTACATTCTTTCTTTTTTTTTTGGTTGTTTTTTTGGTTTGGTTTGGTTTTTTCTTTTCAGCTTGTCTCTACTGTGCTGATTTAAAAAAAAAAAGAAAAAAAAAAAGAAAAAATATCCTAATAATCTGTCTTTCAAAGTCAAGGACAAGTTATGCTAGAGCTAAAAGAGTATTATCATTTGCTGTATTCCCTCAGCACCTTGTTCATCACTTTTGAGGCCAGAGAAGTAGGAATACAGTTGTTGCCCAGTTGCTGCTGAAAGGGCTGAGATTCCCTACCTGATGTGTATTAATATTTAAACAGAGTAGGAAGCAATTCAGGATGGAATCATAAAGATATGTTACTCTGTGATATTTCAATTTAAAAAAAAAAAATAGACTGTTTAGAATAAAGGGATATTTTTCCTAATTATGTTGCTCTGTGAAGATACACAGTAGTCTAAGAAATCAAAATAGGTACCTCTATATTATAGACAATAAATGAAGTCCTAAGAATAATGAAGCCACTTTGATAAGAAGCACAAAACTCTGCAAACTGTCTCCTAGCAATTGGTTTATTTTGTTTTTGGGGAAGCAGGACTTCTGCCACTCTTTATAAATAAAGAGGACCAAAGAAGCATTTTATTAGGAAATTATTTTACCCTAATCCAAAGCACATAGTGACATTTCACATTCTGATTCATTGCTAGAAGAGGCTAATGGTGAAACAAGAAAGCTTGGAATCTGAAGTGAATTCCACATATTATTTGCAAACTTTTTCCTGTTAGAGGAATGTGTACAGTGCCCTGTACATACCTTTATGTGGTCCTCAGCTGGCCTTGCACCAATTCACACCACTGGCTGTGCTGCCAAGGAAGGACTACTGTTGGTAAATACAGAAAAAAATCAGCTGTCAACATGCTCCTTACACCCAACACTTCATTTTGCTTTGAAAACTTTTGCCTATTAGGGCTTGGCTACATTAATATTTAAAAAAAAAAAAAGTTTGGTATGTCACTGGCACTGCAGTACAAATGCCAAGTTTTCAGAAATACTTGTAGCACTTTGAACATGACTGAAAAAGAAAGGTTCCTGAATTTTCAGTTACTTATATTATATTTTCTGGAAGTTTTTATATTGAGTATAAATGCACTGAATGTACTTATTACAGAAATCCTTGTGTTCCCTTGGCAATAGCTTGCTGCTTCCCCTTCCATTTCAGCTGCACTTACAATTTTCTGCTCCAATTCTGATACTCCAGCATGTACCCTCCTGCTGCCAGAAACAGAACTGAATCCTACCAGCTGCCTGTAAGGGCTTAGGCTACTGACTTCTCCAAATAGTATACTCATTTTTTTCAGCAACAGCAAACTAGATGTATTTTTGCATTAAAATAATTCTGTTAGCAAGGCTAATGTTAATTATGAATGGTTTTGTTGAGCTTAAGTAGATTGAGAAACTACAACTTGTGTTTTAAAAGAAAAACTATTTTTTTTTAAAAAGAAACAAACTATTTTTTTACTATAGACCCTGTTTTGGGGGAATTTGAAGCAGTGCTGAAGCCTACAAGCTGTCCATGTTTTTTAGAACAGATCCAGGTTAATTTAACAGTCACATGGGTAAAAGTCCCCAACAAGTGTCAAGTTTGGAGGGCTGGGAAGTATAAAAGACATAGTGACCTTGGATATTCACAGTTTCTGTCCTCTAAGGAGGTAAAAAAATGAAGGAAGGAAAATTGAGCAAGTGAGATAACATATCCAGTGGAACATAAATGCTACAAAGACTTTTCATGAGAGCCAGCTATAGAACCCCATGTTCATTAGCATCTGTGTAATTTTTTTCCTACTGCCTCATTAGCATCACAAAATGCAGACCAATGGGATTTTGATAGGCAGCCAGATCATGCATGTTGCCACTACCCTTCCTCTCAGATAATTTCCATGCTTTCCTCACATATCTGTGCCAACTAAGAGAGTATTCTGGAATTGTCAACATCTATAAATGGCATATTTTAAAATAATACATAAATAATGACAACTTTGCAAGGAATGTGGTATTTATTGCGTGACTAGGCTAGCAAATGCAAATCTGAAAAGGAAATAGCTTCTAATTTAAGTGTTCATTTGCTGATGAATTAAAATCACCAAGTTATTCAGCACAATTCAAAATGGAAAAGCTGACATACCATTTATTGTAAAGGCCATGGCTATAATAGGAACCTCATTGTTTCCCTTTCTGCTGTTCTCACACATTCTTTTTAATCTTGATTATTTGTCACCCGGTTAGGGACTTCTTATGGTAATGAAATCCTTTTGTCAGTGATGTAACCAGAGCCTTTTGCTGCATTTTCCCTTCCTACAGAAGTTAAAATTGCAGTTATAAACACTGTGGAGGTTTCTTCTGAATCACACAATTGCAGATTGTTTGAAGGAGACACACGTTCCTGCTGTTGCTAGGTGGCAAATGCTCTTAAAGATTTTGCAGGCTAGAGATTTCTTCAAATCTTTAATCCTCCATATTTATTTTATAACCCACAGGACCAGTTAAAAAAAAAAAAACCAAAACAGCTACTCAGTGGTAGGATGATAGAAGATTTAAAAGGGATAAAACATTTGGTGTCAAATCTTAATCTCACCCCTAACTGCAGGTCAGTTTAAGACTCATGAGGGATGATTATTGTGCATCTTTGTGCTGTGAAGCTGCTCATGCTTTCATCTAAAACTTAGCTTAGCTCCTGTCTAGAACAGAGAAAATGAAAGATGTAATGAATGAACCTCAGATATAGTCACATGAAAAAGATGCATGCATGGAAGAACTTTACAAACTGCAAGGAAAAAAACATCTTTGTACCCCCAGCTTGGTACAGATATAACCCTGGCCTTGGTCTGCATACCAACCCCTGGTAAAACTCCTTTTTTCACTAGGCTCTCAAAAAATAGTCCTGCTCAGTGTGCATGAAGGAGCCTGGAAATGTAGTTTTTAGCTCCCAAACAAATTCTACAAAATGTTGAATGTACTTGCTGAAAATCCTGACAGTTATCACCTTGTAAACTCCAAGGCATTCTGCATAAACATTTAGAATAAAACCAGACACTAGCCATAGTGTTTTGAATACATCTATACATTATTTTTACATCCACCTCTTCTTCACAGTTCCTGTAATTCCTGTTGCAATCCTATTGTGAAACTAGTAATTCACAACATAACAAACCTATATAGTCACCCTGTAGACACATTTCAATGCTCTCTATGTAAACAAAGTAATGTTATCTTTGGGAAGTATTTTATTATGGTATGAAGTAAAGTAAAAGATTGAGTTCATCAAGAAGTGTAATAGACTTTGGAGTTAATAACCACTAATAATCAGGCTTAGACATTTCAAGCAATGTTTGCCTTCCACCCTTTGACATTTCTCAAAAGCCTAAAAAGTCTGGTTGTCTTTAAAATTACTGATTTCACAAACTGCCTGCAAAACATCTCCACTGAAACAGAAATATGACTTTGTCAAGTTTTAGAGGGAACTGGAGGCAATCAAGGGAAAAAACTTCATCTTAAGGGTGGATTTTTAAATTTCATCTGGAAAGATGATTGATGTGCTTTCCCCTCCCACACTGCTCTAACTTTAATCTCACCTGGAGGAAAAAGAAAGGGAGCACTCTGACACTCAGCCCACTCAGCTCTGCTTTCCAGACTGCAGCTGGGAGATAAGGAAGCAACTGAGGCAGAGCTGCCTCTCACCCCTGGATATTTGGGATGCTCTCTATAGGATGATAATCAGCAATTACCAGCTCTTGGAATTCATCCTCAAAGTGTTAATTTAGGTAATTCCTATGTTTTATCTGATTTATTATAAGCATGCATGGCAAACTGCTCATTACCAACACCTACTGAAAAGCCCTCTGATTCTATCAGCTGCCCTTGACCAGTATTTCCTTGTGCCCCTTGCAGTTGGTGTTTCCTAGACCAACTGCTCTCTGTGGCCAGAAACTCTTAGGTTACTTTTCACAGCACACCAGTTCAAATCCATTTGGACTGGTTAAATGCATTTGCTTTGCTGTGTGTGCCTAACAACCCATCTCCAACAACTGGAACAACCTGTTCCCTAAGGATTGGGCACGAGGTTGCTTTCAGTGGAAAAGGTTCTGTCCTTGTCACTGACCTTGCATCACTCAAAATGACTAGATGAAAACAACATTATTTGAACTGACTGTTAACCATCTCATTTTGCTTTAAATAGAGCAGGACACACATCAGGAAGGTAAGAGCAGTGCTACCTGGTCTATCAAAAAAAATTGTCACTGTCAGGGTGCGGGGGACAATAACTTTGAGAAAAAAAATAATATGATTTTGTTGCAGCACTGTGCTGGATAGTACTGTTTTCTCCTACAAAAGATCTGCTTCTGATAGAAAAGACAAAGGGGAAGAGATAGATTGAGGGAAAACTGGTTTACCTCTCTGGAAACCTGTCACCAGTCACAGAATCCAAGCTCGTGGGAGGTCATGGTCAGAGAAGCAGAAGTTGTCACATTCTTGAGTGTCTGGAGATACCAGGAGGAGGAACAGATTGACATGTTCATGATGCTATGAGGATATGATTCACTTCCTTCCCCTTGACCACTGACAAAGTGATGGAGTTAAAAATGTAGTCCATTAGGCATTACTCTTGTCCTCTATCCTTCCGAAGCCTCTCAGTTGCTAGAGACTGGCATGGCCAATGATCCTCATATCATACAGGCATGAGGGAACTTTCTTTTTGTGGTGATGAGTTATTGCTTCCTTAAAATCCATGATGGGGGCTGAAAATGATAGCATGCAAAATATTCTAGTGCTGTGCATACACAGAATGCTCCCTCAGAAATATGTGTCAGCATGCCAAAGGTGTGGTTGCAATCTATCACACAGGCTCATTCAAATTGTCTTAACATCATTAAAAAGCACAATTAAGCTCCAGGCTATCACTTTTGAAGATCTCCACGAGGTGTCTTCAAAGACATCAGTTTGCAGCATGCTAGAGGTTTTCAACTGTGTTCAGTTAAGGCTATCACAGCACACATTCTGCTTGCCCAGCACAGGACCCAGCAGCAGAGTGTGTGGTTTCCAGCTTTAAACTGGAAGGCACTGAAGAGGAGGAGTGGGAGAATGAGACAGTGTTGGCACTAGCACCACCCACCAGTGCTGCTTCTCTAGTGAACACAAAATGAAAGCAGAAAAAAAGTGGTAAATTGGGAATAGGACTTCAGTCTCCAGAAAGGCCTTGCAAAGTTCTCAGCATTTGTTCAATCTGTGTAGAAAACTATTTTTACACTGCTGTTTTTGCCATCTTTTATACCAAACTTGTTTTTCAAAGTCTTCAAAATTCATCATTAACCTCTGCTGCTAATTTTGCTTCACCCCTGTGAAGTCTGATCTGTTATTGCACTGAAGAAGACAGGCAACTGTCTGAAATTAAATGACACAGACTCAGCTGACCACATCAAATTCTAAATCATGGGTGCATCCCAGCCTGCACGTGCTTCTAGTTAATTTCTGATGTGAACTGTAAATTCCTATCTGTAGTTGTTGGTGACAGATTGGTCTGTACTTCAGCTTACATGATTCAGAAGTGTCCTGTAGCAGTGTATAGTCCTGGGGAGGCTGCAAGCACACCAGTTCCTAGTACTCTACCAAAATAGAAAACATCTGTTGTCAAAGGCTTAGGTATTGAAAAGTAGAGGAAAAATAAATAACCTGAAAAAGAATGAAAGATCTGTAAGAAAAATGAAAATTTTAGGAGAAAAAACTCCTAAGAAATCTCAAGTGTGCTCTAAACCTCTTTGATCAAGTATGACTAGCATTTATTTCAAGTCCACACCATCATTTAGATGTTTCTGTGCCATGGCAGATTTAAGCTTTCAGTTCTCTCCTATAACATGATGTTATATAAGGTGTCATTTTAGAAAATATGAGACTATGTTGGGAACAATTTCCTGAAGAGCTAGGAATAGGGTTATATAGTTAACTAGGGTTATACATGCAGTTATGGCAACTTTATTTTTTAGCCCAGACCCCACATAGGGCTCGTTTGCCCACAAACAGCTCTGTGCCAAGTTACCCCAGTTTGGGAATGCCTTGAACCTTGGTGGCTTGGATCAGAATTGCTTTGTTCTGATTCCAAAACTCA
Organism: Corythornis vintsioides; assembly: GCA_025447755.1. Classification (NCBI taxonomy): domain Eukaryota; kingdom Metazoa; phylum Chordata; class Aves; order Coraciiformes; family Alcedinidae; genus Corythornis; species Corythornis vintsioides. The sequence goes on from JAOEGS010023917.1 coordinate 6,832, forward strand.
ACGTAGATAAACCTGTAGAAAAAAAAAAAGAGCACAGCCAAATCCACACGGCCAAACTGGACCAATAAAGCACACATGTATTGGTATTTTTTGAATGCAGCTTGCAAAAGTCAAGTGAGTTTAGCCCATTCCAAGGCAGAACAGCAACAACAAAAACCAGAACCCTCGTTTTTTCCCCTTCGATGGGAAGTTGCCAAGGGAAAAATCGATGTAAGACAGCTCATTAGACCTCCCAGATGCTACGAAGTGTGCGGATCTCCATTTCAACACCCCTCACGGAGGAGAAACCCCTCGGCTGACTCCCTCTTGCCCCAGCAACAGCGGTATCGACTTCTCCACTGGGACCACCCTTCCCCAGCTTCGCGCTAGACCCGTCGGTCTCGCCATCCCTCCGCCGGCTCCGCGGGGGTAGAAGAGGCGCGGGAAGGGGAGGCGGTGAGATGGGACGAGAGGAAGGGGTGAGGGAGAAATGAGGGAAAGCGGCACTGCCGCTTTAAATCCCGTCCCGAGGGGCGGAGAAGGGGCCCCGGCGAGGCAGCGGTGCCCCGGCTGGGCGGGGAGCGAGGGGGGCGGTGCCGGGGGGCGGGAGCGGAGTTGGCCGGGAGGGGAGCGGAGGCGGTGGCGACGGAGACGGCGCGGGGTGGGGGGGGGGTCCTGGTCGGCTGCTCGCTATGGCCACGTCCCCGTGCAGCAGCAGCGGCGTCTCCTCGTCGTCCTCTTCGGGGCTGGGCGCGGACGCGGGGCTGGAGATCCGCACACGCTCCGTAGAGCAGACCCTGGTGCCGTTAGTGTCGCAGGTAGAAATACCGCCGCGGGAGCCTCACCCCTTCCCAAACCTCCCCTACCCCCCCACCTCGCCCCGCTCCGCTCCCCCGACAACCTCTAGGGGCCGCGGCGGCCGGTTCCCGCCCGAGGGGTCCCCGCCTCCCCTTCCCCAACCGGGACGAGCTCGGCGGTCTCCGAAGTTTGCGCGCTCGGGTCGCGGCGCTTCGCAGCCCCCCCACCCCTCCCCGTCTCTCGGCTTCTCTCAGCCGCGCCCCCCTTCCCTCCTCCGCTCCTTGCCTCGCCTCCCGGCTTTGGGGCCCCGCGATCCCGATGCTTCGGCGGGGTGCGGGGAAGGATGCTGCTCGCACGCTCCTTCCCCAAGAAGACTCCGAAGTTCCCCGCAAGGTCGCTGTGCCGTTGCGTAACGTGCCCGTTAATAACAAAAAACAATCAGACTTTGGAGTGGGCTGTTTGATTTAGGTGGCGGTGTTTTGGGGGCTTTTTTTTCCCCAGCTTTTTAGTTACAAAACAGGCGTTGGATATACCAAATAAAATTGTTCTTGCTGGAAAAAACAGCGCATGAAAACAGTGCAGTGTTTGCTGTGTGGCATTGTTGTACTTTGAGCACTGCTTATTAAAGTTAGTCAATCAGAACACAAAAACCTTTAAACGATATATAACAACTATGCAAAAATAACTAGTCCTGGTGAGGTCAAGTTGAGTTTGTATCATCCTAGCCCTTCTGGAAACAAACCGCTGTAAACCTTGTTTTGCATTTTACAGCTGGGCTGCAGGAAGGGTTTGTGATGGGTAATTGTGTTTCCATACTTGCCATGGTAATTAGTTTGTCTCGGGAGAAATGGCAGTCAGTCCGAGGATGCCTATCAAAGGGATTAAACCATTTTTTCTAAAGCAGAGTCAAATTAAAGCTCAATGAGGTGTCTACACCTGAAACATTTGAGAGGTAGAATATAGAGGCCAATTTTAGGAGGCTTAGGAGCAAGCAGAAACCCCTCTGACTATAAAGGCTGAATTTAATTGCATGTGTTAAATTCTGACTTGGAACAAATTTCTATAGATTAATTGAACAAATTAATTTGGAATTTGCTTTTGTATTCTTCATAAGTTACTTCTTAGTAGTAATGCTTAGGAATTGTATTTTATTTTATTTTTTGCTTCTGGGAAATACACTTATAAAGGGATTTGTTCTTGCTGTGAAGTTAACTTCAGGGTTTACCCTTTTGTTAAAAGCTGAGAAGAGCAATGTGATACTTGTATACTATGGAAAAAAATAGTCAGAATGTTGCTACTTCTTTTCACTACTTATTTTAAGTGAAGAGGAAACAAAAGGTGCCTTGTTTAACAAACTTGCTTTCAATCTCCCTTGGGGAAGATAAATATCTTTTTTTTTTTTTTTTTAATTAAAAAAAAAAGGGTGAATTGATTCTTACTTAAATTCATGTAAATACATGGTTCTAATTGATGTGTAATACCCTGAATGTATTTGATCACTTGCTCTTAGCAAATGTGAGAATTATTATTATTTGATTTATTTTTTTTTTTAATTGCACTTTTCAGCTTTATTTTTCTTCTAGAAAAGTATCAGAGTAATCAGAGACTCATGTTTTCCTAGCAGGAGAAGTTACCTTTAGAGTCATTACTGGCTATGTTCATAAATTTGCTTTTAAGACTTAGTGTTTACAGATGTAAACTAGGTCTTCGTTTTCTCTAGATTTGTTCAGACCCACAGTTTTCTTTAGACCAAGTAGAATTCTCTTCTGGTTATGTGTCTTCAGTGTTCCTCGTGTAAATACTGTAGCATTCTTTAAAATCTAGACATTCTTGATGCCCAACCTTTAGATATTGGTAAAGTTCCCCTCTCAGTCTTCTCCAGGCTAACCAGCTCCAGGCCTCTCAGCCTTTCCTCATCAGAGGTGTTCCAGTCCCATCATCATCATCATCATCATCATCTTTGTAGCCCTCCACTGGACTCTCTCCAGTAGTTCCATGTCTTCCTTGAAACTGGGAGTCCAGAGCTGGACAAAGTTGACCCTCCTTGACCAAGTGAGATACTTTCTTCCCTCAGAATTTCTCTTCCACCTGCAGGGACTGGGCTCCCTGAGGGCGACCCTTAGCAGTACAGACTGAAGCAAAGGGGGCCTTCTCTGTATCCTCTGTCACCAGGGCACCCACCTCACTCAACAGTGGGCCCACATTTTCCCTCTTCCTTTGCTTTTTTTTTTTGCTTTTCCTTTTGTTGTTCCTTCTTATTTACTTGAAGAAACCTTTCTGCATTCTTGCACGTTGCTGATCATGTTTTTCCAACTTTGTTCTTACAGGAGATCCTGTCAGAGGTTTTGAGATTGGCTTGACCTTTGTAGTCAAAAATAACTACACAAAGTCCATGATATCAATGCTTCTGAATTTTGTTGTTGTGGGTCTTTGATTCTGAGTAAGTTAACAGTGAGTGGTACATGCCTTGAGGTGGATAAGCCAATTCTGTTTACTATGGTATTGTTTCCTTGCTTTCTCTGAAGCTAGCTAAAATAAGTCCCATTTCAGTAAACATTACATAATTATTTAACATTGCATAATGTTCTGCCAGTATTCTATTTTTCCAGAAGTTTCTGGAGTTACATATTAGAGCATTTATTTTATTTTATTTTTATTTTATTTTATTTTACAAAGACTTGCTTAGTGTTCTTAGAAACCTTTGGTATGGACTTTTGTTTCCTATTTTTCTTTTAGCACAGTGCTTCATTATTCACATAATGGGTGACCTCTACATAAAAATGTAGTTGTTTTGTGAGGCAGGAATTATTTTAGCAAACACCATATTGAGTCTTTGCTAGTATGTCATATTTATTTGTGTGTCCACTACTTATGTTCTTCCTAATTTGTTGTCTTGGTTTGCCACATAGCAGTGTTGGGCAACCTCCACAACTTAACTGTCAGTCTAGGTTCAAGCAGGAGAGTCCATGAGCTAAAAAAACTAAACTAAAGCTTTAATTTATGCAGAAAAGTTAATCTTATTTATGAGTTTGTCATCTAGCTGTAGATCCCATGATTGCTTTGTTCACTATATCAGTTGTCTTCCTGGGCTTATGTGGTTGCAGGTTTCCCTTTACTGAGGCTAGTTTGCAATTGACAGCTATTACTCACTGAAGTGAGGTTGTTATGAAACAGTGAAAGGGAAATAGATAATAATTTACTTTGTGGTTTTGAATGTATACTGGGAAGCACAGGAGTACCTTAATATCTGAAATAGGTAAACAAAAGTTTTGTAACATTAGCAATTAACAGTGTTAAGATCACTAATGATGTTTTCCCTTACAAGAAAAATTACACTTGAATGTTTCAGTATCAGGTTTATTTTTTCTGTGAACCCTTGGTTGGTAAAATTGGCTGTGAGTTCATCTTGGCTACTGCTAAGAAGTAAGATGATTCTTACTGACATAGCTGAAAATCAATTACCCTTTTTCAATGGAATCTTATATTTCCAATTTGTGAGATCTGACTAATGACTTTTTTATAGATTAAACAATTTTTTTTTGAGGAGTAAATCAAAACTGCCTCACAGTGATCCTCCAGAAAAAGAATTAGAGCAGCTTTTTGCTATTCAGCATTGTTAACAGATGATTTTAGACAGATTAGGTAGAGAAATCCCCAAAGGATGAATTATGAGTTAATGATTGCAAACAACTCTGATCACAGTGTTATTGAACTGCTGTATGATACCATGAGCCTGTGGCTTTCTGTATGGATTTATTCTCTGTTGGAGGAACTCTTCTGTTTGCAACATCCAGTGCCAGGACAGATTGAATGGCTGGTATTTGTGCCATTGCTGCCTGTTTATGGGACTAAAAAGCAACTTTCTCTTCATCTTCAGGAGCCAATCCCAAATTGAATAAGAAGAATTCTCAATTGCAGGTGGGATCTGTGTTGTCCCTGTTAATGTCCTTTCTCTCTGGTGCTGAAAACAGGTCTGTGTCTGTTATGACTGCATCTGAAAGCATCCTTCAAACAATGAACTTCCCCTGAGTTGGTTTCATTTACTTAGGCTTGCTTATGCTTGGGATTTCTTGACATTTCTAGATTTCTATTACAGGCTCATACACCCCTAAAACCAGTTATTTGGTCTCTTAGTTTTTGTTTGGTTATTTTCCAGTGAAGTAGTTGTGCATTTCAGCAAACTTCAAGACAGCAGTTGAGGTAGAAAGCCAACTGACAATGAAGAGAACAGCAAAGGGCATTTTATTTTTGGATTTTTTTTATTATATGGAAAAAAAAAAAGTAGTTTGGCAGCTGCTGTCCAGCTCCTCAAAGGTGAAAATTTCCAACTGTAAATTTCCATACTTCTTTTCAAAAAGAGAAGGAATTGTCTGAACAGAAACTCCTTAATTCCTGAGATCACTCATTCCCACAAAAATTCTGAAGACACGTTTTTGGGAGGCAAGTAGACTTGCAAAGCATGTGACAATAAGAGAAAACAAGGTCACTGTGGTGGTCAAGCCTCACTGAGCACTCTCCAGTGATCCCTGTCCTCTTCTCTTCCATGTGTGTAAGAAAGAAGGGAGGGTGGCAGGAGTGCAGATGAGGTTTGGTGTCCTTTTCACCTTAATATTTGCAGACCATTGGGGTTCCCTGATTTTAAGGAGGCTGAGAAGTGAACATTAAAAAGCAAGTGTATTTCTCCTGTGCAATAGTGTTGTTTTAGGAACATTAGTAAAATAATTAATTACTAAGAATCCATAGGTTCTTGCATTGCTTGCCAGCTTCTACTTGTCACTGCAGGTGCTGGATTGCTCCTTCTTCCTTTTCAGAGGTGGCTTCTCAACTTGTTAGACACTACCTGTGAAAGATTGCCTGAGGCTCCTCTAAGCATGTTAGCATTTGCCCACAGAGAAGTGAACCAGCTTACAGGTTGTTAAAGTAGTTTATTTCATTTTCTTCCCTGAAGGCTTTTATGAAGGATGTGGACAAAAGCCATGGTGTCTATTAGGAGTTAATGGAGCTGCATTTAATATTGGTTAATCTTTCACAGCCTTTGACACTGGAATGCCTGCCCTGGGAGGTGGTGGAGTCACCATCCCTAGTGGTGGTGAAGGAAAGATTGGATGTGGCACTCAGTGCCATGGGCTAGCTGGGTGTTGTGGTGTCAGGGCTTAGGCTGGACTTGATGATCTCAAAGGTCCAGCCTCAACAAGAATTCTGTGTAAAACTTTCAAAGCTGAGTTTCTACAGAGTGGTATTTATGGCATTTCTCTGCAAAATTAAAATGGACTGGGAAGAGAAACCTTTCCATTCTAACAATCTGCACGTTGGCAGATATTTGAGTGCTTGAAATTGGAGGAATTGCTTACTAAGACTTTGATTTCTGCCTGGGCAGGCAGTTGATTTTACCAGACTTGTGATTTTTCTAGGATGAGGAAGCAGGTATTCCTTGTTTTCTTCTCGAGATGCCTGAGGCTTGTCTTTTGTGATGAGAAGCGTGTGTGACAGTCCTGCTTGTAGTCCTCATGGGCTGCACATCAAATGCCAACTGCTGATACCCTGCTCTCTCCCATGTGTTACTGTGTTCTGTCACAGATGTGGGTGTTGGAACACTCTGTGCTGCTGTCTGGCTAAAGCAGTATGAAGACCTCTTTGTCCTTAAGTAGGAAACAAGACCTCGTAAGAAATAGTACATAAAAATGGCATATTAGAAGTTCCCTCTGCCCCCAAACTCAAGATGAACTAATGAAAGTATGAGCAGAAAAAAGCTCTTTTGGACCAAGTTTTCTACATGTTCTATCAAAGAGCAACTCAATTTAATTTACAGCACACATCTGTGGTAGGGGTTTGTAGCTTTTTTCCTATTAAGCTGTGCCATTTTCTTAGCAAAGGCTTTATTTTTATTATTTATTTTTATTATTTTTATTATTTTTATTATTTTTATTATTTTTATTATTTTTATTATTTTTATTTATTTATTATTATTATTATTTTTATTATTTT
>JAOEGS010023918.1:4621-19447 GCA_025447755.1 Corythornis vintsioides
TCATTTTATGCTACAGAACATAATCCTTTTTTTATTATTTTGATAGGCTTCAAAGGCATGTGGTTATTCCTGTGTGATTTTTCCAATTCTCTTTGTATTCATGCTGCTCTCCAGCTTTGGATCACCAGCATACTCCACGACTTCACTCCGACTTTCTGTGCAAGACACATTCACAGAAATATTTTATTGAGATCACTCTGCTGAAAAGTTTTGCAAGAATCATCTCTGTTCCCTTTCCACGCTGTAAGTTCCTCTTGCTCCTTCCCCACTTTGCTGCACCAAGTACCTTTCAATTGGAAACTTCTACCACGATACCCAACCTGAGATGCTGAAAGAGGAGGGGACATTTGCTTCATTTCTTACATCTGCAACATCAACTCTCAAATGAAACAATGCCACCAGGTACCTTTGGTAAGACCAGGACTGAAGCAGACACCTCTCTGTTGTGTTAATGCAATTCTAGGTACAATGCTGTGTCCCACAGCAGCTTCCTATTTAGGACTAACATCCTACAGCAAGCTGTATAATTCCCTATCTCTCCTAAACAGAGAACTAATTGCTTTTATTTAATTAAAATAAGATGTCATACTTTGGCCTTCACTCCCTGCACATTTAGCCCAAGCTCTACAGCAGCATTTCTTGAAGTCTGAGTTGTGAGATGGTTTCTTCTTCTTTTTTAGTTTGCTTTTTCTCAGCTCTTTGCATTGTGGTTTCAGAGTAGCATCTTGTTAACATGTGAGGCTCACCATTTTAAGTTTAGCTATCTTTGCAACAGCCCTGTGCCTTGAGGTAATATATTATCCTGTTTTTTTTTTTTTTTACAGGCAGGGAACAGAAGCACGGAAAGAAAGGGTCAAATCTGCCAGTGCAGATTTATTCCAGTGCAATCCAAAGAAGCAGACAGCTGTATAAACCTGCACTTGCACAGTGATTAACCAAGCTATTTGATTTGTGCTTATTGGTTTATTACAGTCTTCTTATAGTTTTGCTATATTTACTAAAGCAGCCATGGAGCAGCTTAGGGTCAGGGTGCTAAATCAGCATAATGATACTCCAGCACCAGGCACTTTGCTGGTGTAGAGAAACTGACATATTTTTAGATGTCTAGCCTACTAAAATGAAATGTATGAGTCAGCAGCAGCACGGGCTGTGTGCACACAAAGTGGTGGGTGACACAGCTCCCCTGCAGCTTGCTCCCTAAGCACTAAAACCCTCTGCCTGCCTCGGTGCAGAGTGGCTGGGATTATCCGAGGGCACACTTTCAAGTGCCATTACTTTTCAAGGGAATTAGGCTGTCTGAAGTGTGATTTATATCTAAGAAAATATGATAATTGACTCCGAGCTGGGTGCTTTGACCCATCTGACTTTGATGTTCATGTGCTTTCCCCGGTGCCTGGTTGCACTGCCTGGTGACAGAATTTTCCACTTTTCATCCTTGCTTTGAGCTGACTGAAATCTGCCTTTTTCTCTCAAACTGGACAGCTGCTGCTTGCCTCCCTGACTGTTGCAGAAAAAGGCTAAGCAGGTTTTCAGCTTCAAGGCTTTGCTGGAGGGAAGGATCACCTAAATAGCAGACAGAAAGCTACAAAACGCGGGGTCAAATTAAAAAATTCCTTTTGCCTTTCCAAAAAAGGTGCTCCTTATTTGCTCAGGAGGGTTGTGCAAGGTGATTCCTGCAGTCAGAAACAATCCTCTAGGAGATTTCTTGACTCACTGAACAAGCTGATTTACAGCCAGTGGAAGCTGCAATGTGAAACTCTCCGTATGGATATTCTCCTGTCAGTGTCTGATGAGGGTGAAAGCCACCAGGCCATAAATAACATCAATATGCTCCAAATTAAATCAGGCAGAGGCAAAGGGTCGGGCACCTCGTTACAGGATAGATGCTGGAGCATGGTAAAGTTGGCTGATTTGTGTAGATTCATTTAGTCCCTCTTGATACCTAATAATATTTATGAGCCACTCGGAGCTGGTAGAAGGTGAGACAGTTCCTGTACCTCACAAAACATTGAAATTGATGCAGCATGAAGTTCCATAACCCTGCCTTGATGCCTCACCTTGCAGCAGGGCATGAAGATAAGCAACCCACAGTGCTTGGAAGGGGATGGGTAAGCTGCTGGGGTTACACGGGGCCTGTGTCTCTAATTAGATGCAGCCACTTCTCCATCTCTTAGCTGTAATCCATCAAAAACTGCTTGAGGAAAAAATAACTACTTTCTAACAGTGTTGATTGGATGGCATGAGGCATCCCTGACTTTTTATTGAAGAGATCTGGACTGGTTTTGGTGAAGAGGGGAAGGGGAACCATTTTGATAAGACAGGAGCTGCTAAAAACCAATACTCAATTATTACTCTGTGCCCTTGTAGTGACCTTTGCTTTTCATTGTTCTCCTGTGCTCTAGAAGCAAAGAAATTTTGTGTGCTTGTTTATTTGCTCTCTCCTCTTTTCATCTCTTTTTCCTGGGTATTAGGGCCAATGTGAAGACCACACCACAGTCAAGCCAACCAAGTCCCAGAAGGGATGAGGATCAGAGAATAAAACCAAGGCTTGTAAAGCCAAATCACATCCCAGGGCAGCCAGGTTCTGACTGTCAGAGCCTATTTTCAATCAGCTGCAACAAAAATGGTTTGGGATGATGACAAACCTTTGGCCACAACTCCCAGAGAATTGGATCCCTCCTGGTGCCCCAGGTGTTGGCTGTCTTACCCATATCATTATCTAGCTGGAAAACATGCAGGGATGCTAATTTAAATGTCAGTTCTGCTTAGTATTTTATAATCAAAAGGACATTGTGCAGCTAGTTTGTGACCTGCACAATTTATCTCAGGGGATGCCTCTTCTGGTGACCCAAAGTTGGTGGCAGCACAGACTGAACACAAAAAACACAGACTGCTGTTTAAGGATGAATCCAGCTGAAAACCACCTCCAGAGCTGCCTAGACCCCCTTCTGACTGTTTAAAACAAGTGTCACTAAATTAGACAAATGCTGGTGCTGGGACACAGCAGGCATTAATTTAACCCATATGCTCTGGGAGTGCTCCTACATCTGTTTGTTCTGAGCACAACTAAAGAGGGGAATTAAATTTTTCTCTCCCCCCTATCAAGTAAAATTGTATCACAAGCTAGCCATGCAGCTTTAAGCCCACTGGAAGGTAAATAAAGAGGACAATTTTTGGCTCAGGAGATCACCAGTAGTAGCTCACTAAGTGGTATTGGCATAGTGGAAATTGAAAAGCTGCTGAGCAGCTCAGAGCTGGTGTCCTGGGTTTCCTTGGCAAGGTTTTGTTAGTTGGTGGGGGGTGGGTACAGGGGTGGCTTCACTGAGGAGCTACTAGATTTCCCCTAAATCTGATGGAGCCAATGCCATCTTGCTCCAACACAGACCTGCTGCTGGCCAAGGCTGAGCCCACCAGTGTTGGTGGCTACACCTCTGGGATATTTCAGAAGGGGAAAAATGTTGCTGTGAAGCAGCAAGTGCAGCTGGAGAGGATGTGTGAGACAAATAGCTCTGCAGACACCAAGGTCAGTGAAGAAGGAGTGTGGGAGAGTGTTCCAGGAGCTGGAACAGAGACAGATTCCTCTGCAGCCTGAAAGCCATGGTGAGACAGTTTGTCTCCCTGCAGCTCATGCAGGTGAATGGTGGAGCAGATATCCACCTGCAGGCCATGGAGGACCTCATGCTGGAGCCTGTAGTTGCCTGCAGATGGCTGTGACCCCATGGGGAGCCCATGCTGGAGCAGGATCCTGGCGTGATCTGTGAAGAGAGGAGCCCTCACTGGAGCAGTTTTTCTGGCAGGACTTATGACCCTGTGGGAGTCTCAGGAATGCAGCAGTCTGTTCCTGAAGGTCAGGAACTGAGATTTCACAATTTTAGGATGAAATTGGTATGAAAACATTTTCAAAACACTTTGCAAGAAGAAATTTCTGTTTCTTTTTGAGTATGTGAAAATGACCTTATTGGCATCTTTTCTTCTGGTAAATTCAGGCTGTGTCAGTCCAATAATTCAAAAGGGGCATGTAAACAGTAAAGTGATAGTTTGATCTTATATTTTACCATGTTATACTAAAATAATAGTGGGGTTTTTTTTCCCTGTTGCTATTGTAAAGGGACATCATATAAACTAATCCTTATTAAGGCAGGGAAGATTGTAATGAGCATTTAATTGGGCTTTCTGAAAGCCAGTGGATATGGATTTTAATCATTAATTCTACTTCTCACCTAATGACTCCAACCTGAACATATCTTTTTGAAGAGATATTTAGTCTTGATTTAGCAACTCCCAAATGAAAAAGAATTTACCATGAGGCTCAGTGATTTGTTCCAATGGTTAATTATCATGCCTTAAATATGTACATCTTATTTTCAGCTTGCATGAGGTTTACTCACATATTAATTGTATATTTGATTGTAATTCACCCTATCTTAGCTAGTTAAATGCACTGCACTTATTTTTTTTTTTAATTCCCTGATTGGATGACATCTTTAAATAACTAACTTAGCATGAATTATGAAGTTTTACAATCAATTATACAAATGCAAATTTAAAGAAACAAACTTCAGCTGAACCATATTCTGTCTACAGTAGCCATCCAGTTTTAAATATATACAGGAAGGAAATGTTGAAGAAATTCTTCTACAACGTGGCTTTATCCAAGCAGAGCTCTTTCATTTTTTTTTTTTTTTCCCATTGATTTACTCAATGAACACAGAAATGCCTCTGGGCATAGGGACTGGAACCTGTGAGGACTGAGTTATGCTCATCTGATTGAGACTGGTGGAGTCTACTGCTGGCTTACATCCCTTCAGTGTTTTCTTATTCTGCTGCTTAAAAGTATCATATTGTGAGATGACTCTCTTTTGTGAGGCTCTTAAATCTTTTGGGAAAGGATCAGTGGGTTTTGGGGCATTACATCATGCTGACTTGGGAAATAAGCCCCAGTACAGGATTTGGGAAATAGGCCCTTATGCAGAGAGGTAATAGAGATGTCTGAGATAAAAATGGCATGTTTTTTCTGGCCTTTCATTGACTAAAAAGGGAACCTAAGGTGACAAATTCATATGTAAATGAAATGAGATTAATTCTTATCTGTGCTCCATGTGCACACTTTGATTTGTACAAAAGAGAATCAGAGAAAGGAAAAAAAAAAAAGAATGTAGATGAAACTTGAAAAAAAGACTAACATTCTCATTGAAATGTTAACCTTCATTGAGATGTGTGTAATTCCATCAGGATTCCCCAAATTCATCTTGCTTTTCAACCAAATGTTTTTATGAAGCAAATTATTCACCTAGCAATTTAGTTCTTGTTGGCATGATGGGATTTGGAGAGGGTTGGAAGGGATGCATGCTGTGGTGGCCAAGGTGGCACTTGAAGTGGGACAGTGTTCTGTACTGCAGTTGGCAGATCATAAAGCAGTGAGTAAGAGGACAAAGACTAATCCGAGAGAAGCTGGTGTTGAGGAAGAGCAGAGAGGCAGGGAAAGGATAGCAGGCATGCTGGGTGGGAGGCAGATCCTTCAGTTAAAGTACCTAAAATGTGGTTCTCTAGGTTAGAGATGATCATCTTCATCACTCTTGCAGTTGAAGGGAATAAATAAGTGACTGAAGGGAAAAATGTTCCCAGCCTTTCATGTGGATAATGTTCATTGCCTTATGTGTCAGTTTCTCTCCACTGACTACTAAGGAGAGCCTGGTGTGATGACTTTGAGAGTAGATGAATCCCCTGTCCCTCTTATAAGCCATTTTTCCTCCTAAATGATGAGGTGGAAGGATCATCTGATTTGTCTAATCTGTTCTTATTAACCTACTAAGAAAGGAATTTTGTAACTGCAAACAGCATTTTGAGAGTGATCTGCAGAGGGTTTTTTCCTGTTATCCAATTCAACTCTACTGTTGTACATCAAATGGATTGCATCTTGCATTGTGAGAGGCCATACAAAATGGCTGGTCACAACTTTATTACTGTTTTTATTGTAGGCTGCCACACCTGTGCTCCTTTTCCTTTCTAAATGAACTCCATCTGCCTAATCCTCCCTCAAGCTTTCTTTGAACTTTTAAACCTGTTTATCTGTTCCATGATTTGGGACAGTTCATGGTCCTCAGTTCATTATAAACTCAATTTCCATACCTTTGTCAGCTTTCCAGCCTCACTTGGACTCACTACAGATGAGTTCCTGCCAGACTTCCAGCCTAGAAAACCCCACGTTTAACATGAGCATGGGAACACTTTCCATAACCCAAAGTTGTGTGCTGTTTGTCATTAGCTACAGGCATCCTTCTCTCACCTGCTCCCACAGGACTGCATGCTGAGATGTGCAACCTGTTGCTGTGAGAGCACACTTCATAGACCTGCAATCTGAAGAGTGTCAGGGGAAATGCCTTGGATGGCTCTTCTACCAGGCAAAGCAGCCAAGAGATAAATGGAACAAAGCACCACATAGAAATGTTTCATTCTTAAGTGTTTTCTATGAGATGCTCATATATAATATAGGCAGTGAGTTGGGTTAATGGGTGTAAACAGAAGGTTAATAATAATAAAAGGTTCAGAGGGGAGAAAAAGGCTGTAAATTGCAGGGCAAGGGGGGGAATTTTATATGGCAGAGTATAAATCCCCCTCTCTGTCTCTGAGGGGAGGTCACTGTTGAGATCCCCAGTGATGGATTTCCTGGCCTGGATCCAAGGGAGCTGAGAAGTAGGAAAGACCAAACCATTCCCTTCTGTGGTCTGAAAGCTCAAGTAAATGCTTAATTTAGTTTCTGAAGACAAGCTGAAGAGTCTATTACTAACCTGGGGTTGTTTAGTGAGTAAAAGCCACATCACACTGATATGTGATGGCCAGATTTCTAAGATGAACAAAGTTTGTGTGCTTCAAGGCACCTGAGAGAAAGAGATGGGATACTGGACAGGATTTACTTGCCCCCTAATTGCACTGAAAACCTCCCAGGCTTCCTGAGTAGTGTGTCCTGCTTTCATATTTATGGCATTGAAATTCTGAGTCTAGAAGTCCCAGTCAAATCCCAGCAGGGACTATGCTGTGGTTTTCATCTCCTGCTGTAACAGAGGGGATGGTCTGCTCACCAAAACTGGGCATTTCCATCTAGTGCACATCCCTGCTCTCATCACAACATAAACACCTTTGATCATTTCTATTCATCCCCTGTGGTGCTTTTGCAGCTTGGGAGACTAAATGTTTTACTCTTGGAACACCTTTAGCTGATTGCTCTTGTGAAGAAGAAGTTCTAGTGATGCCAAGGGGCTCTTCTGGTGTTAAATTACTTGTTTATACTGTCATCTTTGCTTGGATGTTCAAACTGCAGCTAATCACAATCCTGTCTCAGGACCATGCAATCCCAAGAAATCTTTGGCAGTAGACTAATCTGTGATTTGCACTTCCTGACATCAGCTTCTCATTACATTCATCACCCCTCTTTACTGCAGTTATCTCCCAAAGACCTTGTTTCTCTGCCTGCTTGCTCTGACCCTGTTCCCAGGATGAGGGAAAAGGAGAACTGTGGAGGTGTCTGACGTGTATATCTCTCTCCATGGTTGAATCAAATCACTATAAAATAGTCAACAGGATGCTTTCTCCAAGTTTCTGCTTTCCCAAGTCCCTGTGGTAACACTGTGAACAATAAGATTGGAATTTTCTTTTTTTTTTTTTTTTTTTCCGTTCACCTTAGAGCCTTTAATTTGGCCAGGATAGATTTCCTGAAAAGAGAGACTTGGAAACATGTAGAGGGATAAAGGGTTAAGATTATTTCTGTTTACTCATATGTAGTAACTGGTACAGAATTAAGTAGAACATGAACTTCCATCTAATGTTAACAGAAACTTGTTAACGAGAATGACCTTCAGGTTTAAGGTCTAAATGTAAACATCTGTTTATTTTCTTTTCTACATTTTACATTTCACTGGGTTTTTTTTTTCCTCGTGTTTAGGTTTCTATTGATTGCTGTTTGACACACATCACATCTGTGTAGTTCATGGTGAATTCCTCATTTGTTTAAGTATTTGCTCACATCAGCATGCTCCTTGTTCTGTTTTAATTGAATGCCTGGCAGAGTAAGTGCTCTTGAGTCACAAGTAGATATTCATCAATGATAAGAGTAGAAGATTAGATGCCCCAGGATGTTTTCCTTATTTATTACAGTGAATGTGATTTAGATGCATGGAAATAAGACCTAGAAAAAAAAAAAAAAAAAAAAAAAAAAAAAAATTAAAAAATAAAAAAAAAAGGCCAAAAGGAGTTTGGGGTTGATGGGAATTTTTTTTCATGAGTTTTTTTTTTCTGGGAAGCTGGACATCAGACAACAAGACCTGTGCTGACTTTTTTGCCCTTTACCAACATGCCTTTCAATATTTTCTACCTGGGTAAGTCATCACAGTTGTAACAACCCATGGCCTGCAAAATATGTCACAGATCTTAATCTCCATGTTCAGGTTTTTCAGCTGACTCTGTCCTGCTCTCTCAGGGCTATCAGTGGGTAAATACCCTGACAGCAACTCCAACATGAACATTGAGAGAAATAAAACTACTGAGAAAAAAAGAAAAATCCAGAGAGAAATAACAAAAAACCTGAGAAATTTATTACTGAGGTACCAGAGAACACCCTCCTACCTCCACCAAGACTGTTCACAGTAGAGGTGAGCCTCTTTAAGTTAAAATTGCACTTTAGAGCAAGACTGATGCTGGTAAAATCTATAGGAATGTCCAGTGCTTTTCTTCCATGAAAGTAAAAAAAAAAAAAAGGTTTTAATTATTGCAGGTTGTAACACCCTTAACCAGGCTGTGTGAACACCTAAGTATTCCACACATACTTACTTCCATTTTTAAAGGAAATTACCAGTTTCCAATCTTTTGTCAGCTTTGTACAAATACTGTAGTGAATCACCTTTACCTCAAAATTCACATTTTTAATTTGAAGGGCACATTTCAATTGCAAATTGACCATACCTGCATTGATGTCCATGGGAAGGACTCAATATGTTAGAATGTCATTGCAGGGATTGCTGAGCACCAAGATGCATTTGAAGACTTGGGCTCAGAGGCCTCAGCAGTGCAAAAACCTTTGTACCTCTAAATGTAGTTGTTGTACCAGGTTCCTCAGTGTCATGCAGATGCAATTTTACCAATTGATTAATGCATAACTCAATAGTTACACTGAAATAGCACAGGATCAGCAATAGAAGTGTGCATTGAGAATGCACCCATTGGGGAATTCAAAGATCATACTACCATGTATTAATTGATAAATAAACCCATGAACCACTCTGAATAATGGATAGTTTTCAGAATGTGACATGCTGAAATTGGAAACAAGGCAAACTGCTCACTACACAATATTTATGCTTGTCTACAGGATGGAAAAAAATGTCAATGTTCAACTATAGAGGAAAGGGAAATTGGACTTGCTCCAGGGAGCTCATGATCCATGTATTTCATGAGATGAAACAGATGGATGGAACAGACACATGGAGTGGGGAGGAGGAGGTGGGAGGATGTGTTAAAGGAAATGGCTTTGTAGAATTAGCAGCACTTCATTTTCTAGCACAGATCTCCCTGTGACATCAAAGAAGTTACTTAGGACCAGGGTTGGCCTTTTCTTTTCTAAAACATGTCTGAATGGGTATATGGAGGAATTCTGAAAAGTGAGGAATTTGGGAACTCTAGTGGAAACTATGAGGATGTTTGTTCTGACATTGCACTTAGAAATCTTGCTTGCTGTCTCTGATCCTGATGTCCAAAAGGACAGAGTCACTGATTGAATTTACCTTTGGAATTAGGCTCTACACTCTCTGTGTTATTGAGTTTATGGAAATAAAGAATTCCATTTTATAAAGCCTTTGAAATTCTGTTAAGTGAAAAGATCTAACTTCTAATGTATTAAAGAAACAAAAAAACCCTGAACTTCCATCCCATGTACATCCTGATCATAGTTTAACACCTTTATATGTCCTTCTTCATGTGACAAATGACACTGGCATCTCCAGAACTATTGCTGTGCTTAATCACAAGGGCTGATTATGTGTGAAATATTTCTATTTGTTCTTACTAGAAATGTCCTAAATGGCTGGTTGTATCCCCAAGGCAAGGAATTATCTTTCAACTAGTCCTGCCTGTTAGAAATTAATTACCCTTTTACACTACAATTCTTCCCCAACTTCTGTATTTCTGCAAAGCAGGAACTTCCATTCTCATACTTTAAAACTAACATATTGCAGAGGTATTCTACTGTCCCAGTGAAACACCATGATTCTTTGGGTCCCAGGCATTGGTATTAGTTTATGGTTGTTTAGAAGCAGGAAATAGGAGAAAAAAACAAGTATGTGAACTTCTGATATTCATAAATAATCAGAATTACTTAACCTCTGGTTAGTTAATAAGGATCTGGCACAAAGAAAGGCATGCAAGCTTGATTCAGGTCCATAGGTGTTTCCTACTGTAATTTGAGGGGCTCCAGCATGATGAGGCATCTGTGCAGGCTAATAAATATGGTGTGGGATTAATGGGAGACCTGTGCCCTTCTAAAGCAGGTGTTGGAGGACAGACATCATGCTCTGGAGCCTCTTAAATCACATCAGACACTTGTTCCAGCAACTAAATTGTGTTCTTGATGTCTAATGACTGCAAAGGGAATTCAGGTACCTAGTGCATGTACAAGACTGTGTTTAGGTGTGTCTTATCCTAACTGTGCATTTGTCCTTCTCCCCTTGCTTCATCATTTTTTTTTCCATTAAGGACCACGCACAGTGGTGTGTGAGACCTCAGAGGAATGAGCAGATCACTCCCTGTCTCCTCCACAGCATTCTGAATGCAGTTGACTGAATTTTGAAGGTTTTCTCATCTTTTCCTGCCTGCTTACACACTGTAGTCACTAACCATTAGCCATCCACCAATGAAATGGCTTCTTTCACAATCCTCCTTATTGACTACTCTTCATCTTCCTTTGAAACTTCAGAGAAAACTCTGCTGAAATGCCTGAAGAAAAATCCCCAGAAGGCAATGGGTAGAAGTGGGAGAGAAAGGACAGCAGATTGTTTTTCTATTGCTATTAAAATATGTTTCTATGATTCACAACAATGCATTTGTGCCTACATGTGATTGAAGTAAGTTTGCAAACTCTTTGCTCTAGCTGTTGCTTTGCCTCTTCCTTTCATCTTCCTGTTAGTCATATATTCACTTTCTGCATCTTGTCTTTTTTTGACATTTAAGCTATCTCAGAGGGCAATACTGGCACTTTCACACATCACCATAATAGAAATAAAAGCTTGAAAGATCGAGATCTGAGACCTGCCTATTCCTGGGGCGTTGCAATGCAACTTCATGAAAGATGTAGCTTGGCTGGATTCTCAGGAGATCACAAGAAACCTGGAACTTTAGCTCCTGAGAATAGCAGAGTTGATGAAGGCAGACAAACATCTATGCACTTTATTTTTTTCTGATGAAAAATCCTGTCAGAAATGGACATTTTTTTGCTTTGCATGTGGTTAAGATGAAATTTTGTTTTCCAGTGGAGAAGTAATGTTTTATTTAAGTTTTTTTTTTTATTATTAGCTGTGGCCTGTCTACATTGACACATGCTTCACATGAGTGGAAACTCCCCAAAGATTCTTTCCAAATTTCTAGTGAATTTCAGCACAGGGTAAATGAAAACCTTTATATTTGGGTTAGATTCTCCATGAGCCCAGACTGGTCCAGCTTTGATACAATCAGTTAAACCACATTGGCTGACAATTAGTATAAAATTTGACCCAAAATTTCAGGCTGAGACATACTAAATGTAATTCCTGTAATCAGTGTGACTGAATGTATGGTTCAAAGATCACCAGTTACCTTTGCAATTTAAACCTGTTCCAGGTAGCAGACCAGCTTCTGAGCTGAACTCTGTGGTTTACTACCAGAATAAAAAATAGCCAACTGGCACAACGCATTGGGAGCAATTTCTTTCTGCTTGTGTGATCCATCTGCAGGAGCTAAGGTGTTTCCCAGATATTTTATAGCCAACAAATTAAATGTATCAAAAATAATTAAATGTATCAAACCATTTTGGGTAGCTTTAAATTAATATCAGCCTACTAATTTTCAAGGAATTGAGGGGGGAAAAAAAAAAAAGACACTGTTAAACATGATTCTGAGATACTGTTATGCCAGGTCATGCATGAAGTAAATACTATCCCCAGCTGGAAGAGCTTCAGCAGCTGCATAGCCTAGTGCAGTTTCTGTGCTTAGAGGCAGCTGGCTCAGGATACTCAGGTTGATGAGTGTGCTAAGCTGGTCGAGTTCATGTGAAATACAAAGGATGCTCACAGCTTTAGGGCCCTGCAGCTTGGTCTCCCCAGCTGGAGGGATGACATGCTGCTGGTATCACCTCAGGGTTTTGAAAAGTACCTAAAAATACAATATGTTCACTCTCCAATCGACAGAAAGTGATTCAGGCACTCTTTAAAAATCCCACCAGCAGGGTTGTGGGGTTGCAGCAGGGACCAGTGCCAAGGCAGGCAGCAATCAGTTGTGATTTGGGGGTTGACAGGCTGATGCTAGGGCTGCAAGAGCAAAGAGAGAAGCTGGAACATATCGAACTAGAGACATCCCTCCCAAGCCATGGAGAAATAATAGCTTGACATTTTTAAGTGTCAATAGCCATTGCAGAGAGAGGGCTGAAGGGGACAGCAGTAGAATACCTGGCTGATTGCTCTGCTTCACATATGCACAGTAAGCTGCTTCTAATTCCAGCTGCATATACATTTTCTTCTGATCATAAGGTATTGAAAATGACTTGAAAGAACACGCCCACCAAACCCTCCCATCCCTCCCCCATTTGGTTAATGAGGTCATTAAAAAGATGCATGAAAGTGTTGCAAACAAGCACTGAATTTTTATGCTGTGGTGGCCTGAGCACAGGGAAATACTCTTAGGGAAACAAGTGTGCTTATTATATCTTTGAAAGCAATTTTCACCTCTTCAGCTACTATGTTGAAGAGACTTGAAAGTAACTGTGTACTAAGGAGCAGAAATGCTCTACTATAATGTAGCCTGAGAAATCCTTCCTGTCACAGGACAATAGTATCCCAGTTTCTGCTCAGATTATGTTCTCTGTCCTGCATCAGGGAGCACCTTCTCAAGACAGAGAGAGATGATGCCTCCAGCAGTTCCCAGAAAGCAGCCCTCCAAGGCAGCAGTGGGACCAGGTACAGTTTAATGGCCTGCAACCAGCAGCCCTGTGAGTTCTCTAACCCTGTAGTTAGGGAATAAGGAAAAAAAGTCTAGAAAATATCTGGCATGGGAAGGTGGCTCTAAGTGTTAAGATTGAACCATGTTAAGATCTGAAAGAACCCATGTTTTTATATGTTGCAGATCAGACACTCATAGAGAGATTATTTTATATATTTATATATGTATAAATTAATATTTTTTTCAGAATTTTACAGGCATTTGATCACAAGGAATAATACTGCTTTGTTTGTCTAGTTCCTGCCCTATTAGTTCCCTGAAGCATGGAAAGAAGATTACAGCAATGTGGATATACAGGAATCTGCACTTTCTGCAGATTAAATAGTCTACAATGCCACGTTTGGAGTCTATGTGAGAACAGAGTTCAGCGTTGAGAAAAATCTGATTTTGTGTTCAGCACATGATGAAGTTTTGTGTGTGTTTGGGAAGACTCTTGTTTGACTTTTTTTTTTTTCTTCTCAGCTATTGGCATCAAAGGCAGGAGGAGAAAAGCAGGAACACACTTGCAGAAACTGCTGCTCACAACTCTGGCACTTGAGTCCCCTCCTATTTTCAGCTTGCAGCCCTTTCCCATCACAGAGGAAGCCCCACACACAGCACACCAGCCCTCCCCAGCAATGCAGCAGCTAGTGACACAGAGATAACCCTCCTGGAGTGCACAGAGGTGAAGCTCATGGACAGTTGAACTCTTTCTGCTCTTATTTGGGGAATTAGAATTTGCTTTAATTTTCCATTAGGAAATAAATATGTATATTTCTGCCCTGAAGCTGTGTTAAGTGCTCAACAGCTTTGACATTGCTGTTGTGCACTCAGCTGCTGCATGAGTCACTGCCATCTCTTGACTCAGAGAATATTCCTCATTAAAAGTTGAAAAATAACCACAAGGGGAGAGGAGAATGAGAGGAAAAGGTGGGCTTTCTGGTCTTCTCACAGGAGTGAAAACTATGTATTTCTGAAAGAACAGTGATCCTTCCACCCACAATCCTCTTGTCATCATCACTTCCAGTACCTCAAAGGGATGTTCTCCCTCTCTACTACTTTCTTTGGTGTGGATTGTTTTAACCACAGCTCAGAAAGAAGAACAAAGAAAATACTTTAAGGACTACTCAAATGCTACTACAAAAGTCTGTTAACATTATTGTATAAATTCTCACATTAACTTCATATAGTTTAGCTAGGAACAGTTTGCACTTTGCATACCATGTGCTGGTTTCCCGTGGCTTTGGCTTCTACATTCTGCTCGTGGAGGGACAATAGTGGGGAGAAATAAAGCTATTTAGGGGCATGGTTTATTCCATCCTTCAGTAGGCATCTTGGGTGAGACACATGGCTTAATTGCTGATTTAATTTTTTTTTCATAAACTAAGGTCAGATGTGACATGGTATAAACACAGGAGAGACATGGAGCTGATGGAGAGGGGCCAGAGGAGGCCACAGAGATACTCAGAGGCTGAAACAGCTCTGCTGTGGGGACAGGCTGAGGGAGCTGGGGTTGTTCAGCCTGGAGAAGAGAAGTCTCTGGGGAGACCTTAGAGCACCTGCCAGTGCCTGAAGGGGCTGCAGGAAGGCTGCAGAGGGGCTGTTTCCAAGGGC
>JAOEGS010023918.1:31446-56017 GCA_025447755.1 Corythornis vintsioides
ATTTTTAACTTATTTATCCACAGAAGATCATGGGCTGCTGAGATGTTAGGAAGCTCCAGGGAAATATCTGTCAGTTCCCTCAGGAGAATTAGGGCAGACTCCTTATAAAAGGTGATGTGGCCAATAAACCAGCTGAAGTGCCTCTATACCAATGCATACAGCATGGGAAACAAATAGAAGCTGGAATCAACTGCCCAGATGGAAAACTATGCCCAGACATAGTGAGGTGAATATGGAGTATACCAGTATTTCATGATGTCTTGGGGAGGGAGGAAGGAAATTTTCCATATCAGTATAAATGACTGAAAACTGTTTTGGGCAAAGAGAACCACACAGATAAAAAAACTTGGGCTGGGTATAAAGTCACTGGAAGACTTCCAGTTATTGTTGTTAATCTTTGGATCAGGCATAAAGCTAATTTCTTACACGTCCTCATCTTCTGCTTCAATGTGGCAGATGAGTTGTATTTGTCATGGGAAAGGACTGGCATTGCATTTGACCCAAAACAGAGATCTGAACTCCAGCCTTCCAATAAGCTCCATGTGAGGAACAATTCTTTTGGAGGCGTGATTCATTTGGTGCCAAAGTAGGTCAATTGTGTCATTTCCTAAAAGTGCCCATTATTTTCCAGGCAGGTGCCCAGCTCCATTAGAGGCAGTTTCAAGGCAGACATTGAGAGTCTGGTGAGATGAATCACACCCATTGTGTTTTAGAGCATGTCTACATTGCACCCCTGCTACAAGCTGGTTAGTTCATATATCATGATGCAGAAAAGCCAACTTCACTATCCAGGTCACAGAGAATATCTTAATTTAACTTTTCTAGGTGAGCTACTCCAATATATCTTGCCTTTTGATAGAGCAGTGGATCTTACTATATTCTACATAGCATTTCAGCCTCATCTCCTGAACATGAGGAAGCCACTGTGTGGAGCTCATCTAATTGCAAACATTGCACATGGGGTAGGCAAAAGATTTATTTATGTCTGGAGAAGGTCTATTTGGTGTTCCAACATGATGCATCCTCCAGCTCTTAAGTGCTATACCTTAGATTAGCAGGGGATGGGAGGGCATGTTGAGGAAAGCATCACTCTACACTTGCCTTGTTTTGACATTGTTTTCCTAACCATGTGCTGCTGGATGCTATTGAAGATGTTTTTCTTTTCAGTTGATCCTTGACACAGGTTTTCTGAACTCTGTGGGTGTTGTTTCAAACAAGGGATGCAGAGATCAGAGTGCAGTTTGTGGGGAATCTGACAAAGCTGGCACAACAAGAAGTGACAGATTAAGTGAAGCAACTCTATTCAGCCACAGCAAATGTCACTTTATGTGCAGGTGACACTTTCACATTATCAGCAGATGACACTGCTCTTGTGAAGGACCTTTGGCAAGCTTTTGTCATAGGCCAGCAATGGCAGAGAGCAAAATGTGCCTAGAGACTTCTGGGGAAATAATGCAAATCTAAAGTGTCTGAACACTAAAGGCCTTTGTATTACAAATGTTTTATGCTGAAGTGATCCCATTTTGCTTGGGGAAATTGCCAACACGTTTCTCACATAAGTAAAATTGACAATGTATTTTCATCTAATTTCCTGATTCAGAAACTTACATTTTTGAAAGATCCAAGACCACATTCATTACTGTCCTTTCACTTAAATATTTTCTGGCAGGTTGGTCTTTTAGTTTTAAATAAGCCAAAATTAGCTACAGATATCTAGAGCTCTCTGTTCCTATTCTTAAAGTAAAATCTGTGAAACTATTAGAGTGAGACTGTTTAATGAGACAATCCTCATTAAGATGGTAATTCTTCCCTTCGTACTGTATCCCCTTACTCCTGAATATTCAACTGGTATCAAAGATTTAGAGAAACATTTTGTGAGGCTTATTTGTCAGAGTACAAAATAAGAATGAAACCTTACAATTTGCAGTATGTTCAGCTAGTGACAAAAGTGGTCATGAATCAAATACATTAAGTCTGAAAGACTCCCTTAAGAAGAAATAGAGACATAGGCCAAATCTTCAGGAAAGTCAAACTGAGGGAAGGATTTTCAAAGCTCTCAGGGCATACTAAAGCCAACAAAGTTCAGGCTTTTACTAACTTTAGCTTATAAGCAAATTTCAGCATTCAGAGTGATTTTGGTTGCAGATGGCTGCCTGGCTGGTGTCTTTTTGCCTTTGGCTGAGCTCTGTAAAAGTTCAGAAATGATATAAATATGGATCACTGAACTTACGACCTTTTGATTTCTACGTTTGGAGTCCAACTCTAGTGTCCCTGTGATAATAGAAAGGATTTTCAATAATTTTCAATGCAGTTCTCAGTATATTTTTCTTTTAAAACTGCATAATTAAAAAACAACCAACCAACCAACCAAAAACAAACACAAAAATCCCACAACAAAACAACTACCAAAATAGGTTCAGTGGTACAGAAATCCAAACTAAAACAGAAAGCAAAGTTCTTGAATTAGCCTTTAACATATGTAATTTAGTTACAAGACCACAACAGTCCAGTACCACTTGATTTGCCCTTGGGTACCTGAAACAGCCACCAGCACTGGCAGATACAACCCATTTAGTGATGTGGCTTTCCTGTTCCTTTCTTACATTCAGAATCTCTTGTTATTTTCAAAGAAGAAATCCTCAGATATTTATCATTTACCTCAATTCAGTGTACCTTGTCACCTTCATGCTGTCCCACACTTCTCTCTTCCTCTCCTCCCTTTAATAACATTTAAAAACTATTAACATTTTAAAAACAAGCAGATGATCAGAGAAATAAACTACCTCCTTTTGAAAAATGCATCTTCCTCTCCTCCACAACTGCCACCACCTTTGAGATATGATAACAAATACAGCATCTCTCACATCTGAATTTGTCTCAGACAAACACCCAGAGGAAATACGAGGGTGAGGTAGGAAGGAGCTTGAGCCCATCACACCTGTGGTGATACCCACATTGACCCAGCCAGGAGATTTCTCAGCCAGCTGCTGCAGAGGAATCAAGTGACCTTTTCACTCTGCAGTTTCTCATCTTGCTCAGACCAAGTGGGTGTGCAGCAGAGATATAAATCAGCTCATGAAAGCAATACCAAAGGATTAGCACAACAGTATAAATGTGTTAGCACAGCACCTCAGCTAATAACTTCTGAATCAAGCAGGTGTTTTCCTGCTGTCCTGCAGCATGTCCAGCTGAGCTTATTCTGAAAATGTGGTTTGGTTGTGTGTATTAATTTGTTCCTGTTCATTTCTCAGCAGTCAGTGTCTCCTTTAAAATAGGATATGAAAGATCATAGGGGGAGAAATGGAAAGGCAGAAAAATCAGCTCTCCCAGTTACTTATTATTGCAGAATTAAAATAGTTCAAACTCCACCACCCAACACTTTAAAGAATAATATTCTTCAGGAAGGATGTACAACATTACAGGTACTTCCAGGACCAGGACCAATGAGACCAGAATATCCAGTGATTGCAAAGCAATAAATAAACTTCTCTAGCTGAGATCACTGTGCAAACACATAATTTACAGGCTCCCATAGCAGAATGTTGACTGCATAATTCCTTTTACACAATGAACTGCTGAATGCATTTGTTTTTACAATAATGCATAGAGAAGTCCAGAACAAGCCATGTTTTATCACACTCTGTGTGTGCTGTTTAGCACACCAAGGGAATTGGTTTAGTGGGCAATAAGCTGTTAAAAGACTGAGACACTGGTAGCTAATATCCAAAGAACCCAACTGCTTGGGGCTTTAATGTGAGCAGTGAGTCTCATCAGCATTAATGACTTATCCTCTATTCTGCTCTCACATGTAGAGACAAACAAAACACTCTATTGAAGAAATCCCTATGTTTTACTAAATATAATACATTGGAATGATGACAACTCATCACAATTACTTTTTGCAACTTCTTTTCTCTAATTATTGCAGGTCACACGAATCAATGAATGTATTAAATCTGTTCACACCTCTCTGGAAATGAAATAGTGAATTAGCAACTTCAGCTGTGGAAGGAAAAAAAAAATCAGGAGCTGTTTGGCTTGATGATCAGTCTAGTGAAGTTCATAATAAACAGGTGGGACTCTTGCAACCATCAGCAGTGCAAGCCTTGCTTACTTAGTTCCTTCTAATAGTCATTACATATTCAATTTAGAAGCTGGAGGCCAATTGTCTTCTTTGTTTGATCTGTCTTGGGTGACAGAGATGTCAGTGAAGTAAAGCTTTTGCATTCCCATAAATATGGCACTTGTCAGATCTCATCAGCCTTCTGCAAGGTCATGTGAAAGCACAGCTCTCTGCTGTGGTTTGGAGCACTTGTCAAGGAGTAATCAAGTTTATAGCTTTGGGACTCCATTTGAATGTGTATAGTTTGAAGGAGACTTTTTATAAGTGATTTTTTACTCCTACTCCTCATTAGGAATCTCACAATTTTTAAAGTATTTAGATTCTAGTTTTGACTTTATCAGTATAGGCTAACACTGTAAAATTCATATCTGCATCTGATTGATCCTCCAGTTGAAAGTTTTCAGGACCTTTCTGAATTTATCCCATCACAAGATTTAAATTTAGACTGGCTGCTCTTATTTATTCATTTATGAAATTTAAGCAAATAAAAAATAAACTGGACAACAAGGATGCATTTGATTGTCAGTATATAAAATTTCAGCAACATAAAGAATGATCACAAAGGATGAGTGCTTTCCCTGAGTACTTAACATGACTAAAAATACATTTGTTGGGAGTATATATGACTAAAATGAGTTAATTGTTAATATATTGTACATACATATCCAAATTAGAATGTTTGCACTCAATTTATTTTTAATAATATTAAAATAAAAATATACATATTTTACTCTTTTTTAGGTTCCCTGTGGTTTCAGCCCTAATAAAATTTCTATGACCCTTATAGGTGTCATTTATACTAGAGAAACCAATACAGAGGAAAAGAAATAATCATCATCAGTGATGAAGAGCAAAGATGAGGGGATGTTTAGAATGATGATGTAAAAAAACCCCAGGAATGTAATTTACTTGGTCACTTGGAAGCAAAATGAAAGATGGGATAAATCACATATTGGGAAAAGAAGAAGGGAGTAAAAGTGGAGGAGGATCAAGAAGAGCAAAAGGAAATGGAGAGGGAGCAGATGAATGAATGCAAAAAGATAGGTGGTGAAAAGATTAATTGGAGTCTTATAGATGAGAACAAAGAGCAAGGATGTGATGGATATGCAACTCATTTCCTTTCAGAAAAAGCTGACAAGTGTAACAGAGTGCTTTTGGAAACAAGACATCATCAGTAGAGTTCACTGCTGCTGGATATATTAGGGAAAATAGTCCAAGAAGGTTCAAAAAGCACTTGAAGATGAATAAGTTCAGTAAAATCTCCTCATTACACTAGCTACTGATAGTCATCTTTGTTTTGTTGTTTTTTGCTTCTGAATCAGACCCCTCTTTAACATAATGTCGAGTTTGCATTGAAATAACAGTTGGGTTTTTATTTTTCTTTCCTCAAAGAAGTTTTCAGATTTCCCTTAAAAAACTGGAAACCACTTTTTCTGAAATTCTTCTCTCTTCTCCTGTCTCAGTTTTTGAACAGTAGCATTTTCATTGGGGATTATTTCAGACCTTTTTATTAAACAGTTTCTGGAGGAAGAAAATGGAACATCATTGACTTCAGACTATAAAGTACAGGCTAATCATCATGCAAGATTATTTGAGGCTTTGCCCTCTACACTACATAGAGGACAGGAATATGATTCAGCCTGCAATATATTTGGCTGGGAGAGGATTGTTGATGTGTGATTTTTTTCCACTGGTTTTCCCTAAAAGTGAAATCGTGTAACTTGCTATTTTTTAAAAGTAGTGTTTTGTTTTGTTTTATTTTCTAATAAAACAAATGTTGTACAAAAGTAGAAATGTAGGTCAAAGAGAGACAATCTAAATGATCAAACAACAATTTATTAGAGCAAGAAGAAACATGTTTACATAAACTGGTTTTCATTCATCCCCAGAAAAGTTAATTCTCCCCTTTCCTCACTCAGAAAGCTCACTGCAGAATTAGAGGCTCCATAAAGATCCTTTTTCTGTTGCTGGCTGAACTGATCTGTAGTCAAATTCTACTCTTGTCTTCTTGGGGCAACAATGTCCTATAGCTCAAGTACCTAAATTTTACTGCCAAAACATTTTTAATAGGAAAAAGAGCAATCAGAAAGGAACATTTCAATCAGCTTTGGTTATTTTGGTTAATTTATCCACGCAGAGAGTTAAGAGCTCTGGGTGCAAAATATATTCCTTTTTTTAAGAAAAAAGATTTTTTTTTTTTTTTTTATATATATATAATAATTTCAGGGGCATAACTGTAAAATTGAAACATCCTCATTTAGAGACCTCAGACTAAATCTTGATGCTGACATGCTAGACCTGATTTTCTCCTCCCTTAGCTCATGTGCCTATTTTTGTAAGATCTGTGGTGAAGTATGCTCTCGTCCTGTCACTGGATGACACTGAGCAGAGTCTGGCTCCATCCTCTCTACACTCACCCTTAACATATTGACAGACACTGCTGACCTCCCCCCTCAGTCTCCTCTTCTCCAGGCTAAAGAGCCCCAGCTCTCCCAGCCTCTCCTCAGCAGGAGATGCTCCACTCCTTTCAGCATCTTGCTGCCCTGTGCTGGACTCTCTCCAGTAAATCTCTGCTTTTCTGAATTTGGGTGCCCAAAACTGGACACAGTATCCAGGTGGGGTCTCACCAGTGCAGAGTAGAGGGGCAGGAGAACCTCCCTTGCCCTGCTGGCCACACTTCTCCTAATGGATCCTCAGGATCAATTGGCCTGCTTGGATGCAAGGGCGCATTGTTGGCTCATGGTCAGTGTGAGAAGCAGTCTTGGGGAGGTTCTAACTGGCTGTCAGAGTTGGGGAAGCTAGGCAGGGATTGAGGGAAGGGTTTTTCTGAAGCCAGATGCAAAAGGTTGGAAAACAACACAATTCCCTGATTCCATCCATCCTCTGTGCCCTGCCAGTAAGACCACAGGGCTCATTTGAGGCCACCTGCCAAACCCTAGCACTGCTTGAATGAATCACCTTATTGACTTTATGGCTTTGTGACTATTCACACCTTCACACCTTATAATTATCATCTTGTAATTCTTCTATTAATGCACTGCAAGCTCCTTGTGCTTTTTGGTAATTACTGCTAATTCTGATAATGCTTTTTCATATGCTAATATGATCTCCACTAGAGAATGATACTGAAAGACTACCTTTATCCACACACTGAAAGACTACCTTTATCCACACAGAGATCTCTTTTCTGGGGTTTTGACTTTTGCTCTTTGCAACTAGATTTTTTTTTCCCTCCATCTTCCTTACATATACCTTTCATGATGGATGGTTTATTGAAAGCACCTTTTTTTTTTTTTTGCAGTGCACCCAAGGGAAAATCAGGAATGAGAATCTGCAGGAAGGAACTATACCTATGTCTCTGACAAAGAAGTCATTCATTAATGTGTTCTTGAGGTAATTAAATCACACATATTCCTAGAACAAGAGAATTACCATGTCCTTAGCACAGTAGTAAATTTGCACCATCCTGTATATTACAGACTTTCATGTACATTATGGACATCTTTCCATTTGCCTTTATAGTGTAAATCAGATATATGTATATTATCTATACAATTAGAATACCCATGTAATAAAAGTTATATAAGTGTGTATGTCCATGTTACAGTCAATAACCAAAATTAAGTCTAAACTTTCTCTACCATTTAGATGTGCATAGCCTGTCATGTTTCAGGGAGTGCAATAACATACTGGCTGCTGGTTTGTTTTTTTTTTTTTAATTTCTTCCAGAATTATGATTTTAGCAGTAGCAAGATAATAAATGATATGTGCATATAAATAAGTTTATCACTGAACAAGTATAAAAAGTTTTCCTCTTAATGAAGACCTTTTGTGTTCCAACTCAGATGAATTCCTAGGAATAGGAAGTTTTGTTTTGGGAGTCAGATGTAAATAAAGCAGTTGAAGAAAATGATTTTTGCTTCAGAGCTTCCAGGCTATATGCTAATGCAGCCAGGAATGGGGCAGTCCAGCTGGATCCTGAGCTAAGGATCCATTTAGGATGTTTAGGTTTTTCTACCTCTATTGGACATTGCTCTTCCAAAACTAATTTTTCTCTTGCTATATTTCAGCTTCACAGTCCCATTAGTCTGGGTAAAATGAGCACACACAGAGCTTTGTGGAAGTCCTTATAGCAGATCCTGAAGCCTTTTACATTCTGTATCAACCACTCTGCCTCTGCAAGCAAGAAGTCATGTGGTGCACTCTGAATGCCAGTACCAGCATGCCCAACGAACTTATGGTCATAGGTTGCAGTGGCTGGTTTGCATAATTGTGGCTCTCTAGTACCACTTTGTATCTTCATTTTCAAGTCTATAGTGTAGTAAATTGGTTCCCAACAGGCTGTGAATAAAACACTATTTTTTTGGATGCTACATTTCTTTTGATGATAAAAATGCATTATGTGTGAGAATGCATAAAGCCAGCAACATAGTTATGGTTCCCAGTCTCCATCTGGGGGGAGGGATAAGCATGACCATTTTCCAACATTAATCTGACTCCCAAACTGTGGTCTGTGAAACTCGTTCTGTCCTAGACATGAAGCTTTACTCAAAATTGGAGCTATGTGCTAGACTCTTCCAAGCTTTCAGAGACCTTTTGATTAGCTAATTAAGAAAAGAATGCAATCAACATCTAAGAAGCTTTCTGAAATTCTATAAGGTTTTGCCCTTATTTCTCTTGCTCCTCTATTTGTTTATTCCTCTTGTGATATTCTTTGCATTAAGTTCTGTCTTGATCGTGATGGAAATTACGGGGGTAATGAATTTAGGGTGACTTGGTCAGATGATGTTCAGATGAGCTCTTTTGGTTTTCCAGAAGTGGCAGCATGTGCTATGAGCTGAATTCTGAATTCATTCACTAGCCATTTGCTGATTTACAACAGTGAACAGAATTTACCCCAGAATAAAACCTAAAAGATAAATTCCTGGGAACAAGAGAGCCAAATAAGTTAACAAAAACTATTGTTTTCCTTTCTATGTCCACAAATTCTAGATGACCTTAGAAGAATAATCTCCAAGGAATGGAAAACTGAAAACACATTACTAGTAAGAAAGGCTTTAGAGGACAGAGTTTTATTGCCTTTATAGAAGTTAATGCCTCTCTCCTCTGACCCGTTTCAATGTTATCAGATTAAATATATTCTGTATAGAAGAATTCTGATTCAAGTGTCATCAGAAGCAAGTAACATTTGGAGAAGGACTTGCTGGTACATTTTTTAATTCAAGAGCTTTATTAAACTCCTCTAAATCACTGATTAAACTGACCTAGTGGACTAAAGGACTGCCAAAGGTGAAGATTTAAGAGCAGGCCAGAGAACTAAGTCTGGATTTGGTCATTCATGTTAATCCTTCCTAGATATATTCAAGCTAAAGTTCCTTTGCTGAATGATGCATTATTTTTTCCTAGCATCTTGAGGACTGGAGCAAAGCTTACTCATGTAGAAGTCTAACTTTTTGTTAAATACTCTGAGAGGTGTTTGGATACTCTTTGACTCATTTTAATTTTTGATATATTTTTCAGCCCATTCTGAGGAAAATGCAAGAAACCTCTATGTGTTTAGTTAACTAAGGAATGCCATGTCTCCATCTTTTCTTGATAGTGAAAGTTAGGTGACTCAACAGAAAACAGGTATATTTTATATTGTTTTTCTCCCTTTATTATAATAAAGATGCAACTAACCAGATGATTCAAACACCCAACATTAGTAAAGTGATGTACTCCAGATACTGAGATGTTTAAGTATTTTTACATTTCGGTGCACCATTCAATTGTTCAGTGAATGAATTGTTTCTTTTTCCCTCATTGTTCCCATGAATGTGTCTGAGCAGCAAGTTTAGGGAAGGTTGAAGGTTGCTGAATCTTCTGAAAATCCTTCTGCAAGTGTCTGTCTGGAGGCAGACAGTGAATCCAGACCTTGCAGCAGTACCTGCAAATAAAGCCTGATTTATGATATTAATACACACATCCACTGCCCAGTGTCAAAACCTCACTGAAACATGCCTGATGAGAAAGAAAAAATGTGGTATCACTGTGAGACTGTGCTGTGTAATTGAAGACATGAACAAAGACTGGGATGAAGGTAGAGTGCTGGTCAAGAGCAGGCAGCAGGTGAGGGGCAAAGCAAATTAGATTTGATGAGTCTCAGTGCAAGATCATGTCTGCATGATCATGCTGCTTCCCTGTCTTGTTTGTAGGGCCAGAAAAGATCAGAGCATTAAAATTTCCAGGGGAAACTGGAACAAACTTCTGTTCAGAGACCCAGAGGAGAGTAACCTACTTCTTTTTAAGCTGGACCTGGATAACTTTATGTAAAAAATATTGATGAGGATCTAGAGAGTGTATTGAGTGATACAGGGTGTCCCTCTAAAATTCTGGTTTAATATCCCTGTAAATTGTCTTAGCTTTCCTAAACATGTTTTACAGTAATTTATGTCTTTCCCTTTAATAATTCTTGTTTGCATTGTTTCCTTTACTATGAATACTTGAAAAATATCTTGAAACTGAAAGAAACCTGCAGCATTTCTATTATTATTTATTCTTGGCTCTTCAGATGTTGATACTTGAAATGTATGAGAGAGATGGAAAATATAGCAATTTTAAATCCTGCTTCTTACTTTGAGGCCTATCTGCACTTGTGTTTTGGTTTTTTTCCTTATGATGCCCAAGTAAACACAGAAGGTAGGCTTAAAAATTAGTTCTGAAAATGCTTCCACTTCATCTTTAGATGTACACAGCCAATAAGGCAGTTTCAAACATGGACAAAACCTTCCAGATTTGAAATATCTTCAGACTTTATTTTTTTTTTTCTATTTTTCCTCCAGTACAAACACAAAAAAAACCCTAAACCCAAGCCAAGAAAATAAAACAAATCTCCAGTAAGACAAAACTATTTCTTAATCTATCCTTGGGGCAACTTATTTCTGGCAAAACACCTTCCTTACCACACAGGCACAGCCTCAGCTTTACTGCACAGAACAGAGGGAAATCAATACCTTAACAGTGGGATTTTGGGACCATTGATAAGAGAATTCATAGGAAAATGGAAATGAGAGTAAAACTGCTCTGGCAAACTAATAATGTTTATAAACATTAATAAACTTTATAATTATTATATGATTTTATTATAAGATTCAAGGTCTCACTGACCTGAGAAGTCTCTTCTTGTCATGCTGGTGGTTTCTTTTTTGTTGAGGGAAGACAGGATTTGCAAGCTGAAGTGCAGTATTTCATTCATTGTCAAAACTACACAGAAGCATATTGGCTCATCTTGGTAAAAACTCTGAAGAGCTGAGAGTTTAGAAATACTTGGGCTCAAGGAGACAGCTTGTCCTTTAATTGAACCAGGTTCTTCCTCAGTGAAAAGTGTGAATCTATTCTCATGCAGAAGTGTCTGTGGTACAGAACTGGAGATTTAATTTTCCATGCAGTGGAGCAAAGAACACAAATAAAAAATGTCTGTTAGAAAGCACTCCATTAGGGTGATATGCTATCTGTACACATTCATCTTTCTCTTTATTCATCATCATTTGTAAAGCAGTATTATTCCTTGCCATCCAGTAGTGCTCATCTCATATTTATCCACAATATTAAGCAGATGTCTCTGAGTGTAATTAAAGAGATAAAAAAAGAAGAAAAAAAAGAAAAACATAGTTCTATATTGATAAAAAAGTGTAGGATGAGAGATACAAAATTATTCTTTCAGTTTCTGAGGTGGTATTTCTTGACATTTACATCTAAGAATAAAGGGTCAGATAATAGGTCTTAAAAATCTACAAATTTAGTATTTTCAGTACTGGAGACAGACAAGGTATTTGTGCCCCCTGCTCTTCAAAGTGAAAGAAAGTTGGGAAATTGGTCTGGTTACTATTACTTTTAATTTGTGCTTATGTTAAAAGGTATTTTCAATTTTTAAATTGTCAAAAAGTGGCTTGCAGTTGTTCAAGGCTGTTTGCCTGCATTAAATCACTATTATGAGTTGTTCAGTTTACCTCTCACCATAGTCCCCCAGTGCATGATTTCCAACTAGATAGATTTAGATTAGATATTAGGGAGATGGTATTTATTATGAAGGTGGTGAGACACTGGAATGGGTTGCCCAGAGAGCTTGTTGCCCCATCCCTGGAAGTGTTTACGACCAGGCTGGATGAGGCTCTGAGAACCTTGTCTAGTGGGAAGTGTCCCAAGACAAAAGAACAAGATGATCTTTACAACTGAAGCCATTCTATGATTGCAAATAAAATGTATGTGAATAAGTTTATCTTAAAAGCATATTCTCTTCTCCCCTGGGCACATATAGCTATTCTGGATATTACAAGGTAAGAATTATTTCTATCATGGTGTCTGGGCATTTCACTACAAGCATCAAAGTCTGCTGTGAGCAGAGGCACAGGAAGGGTGCAGAGAGGGCCAGGCAGAGAGATGCAGTGTTGTTGCTGCTGGAATGGCATTGACATTGCTTCAGAAGTGTTCATTCCATATTGCATCTGAGATCAGCTGGTGTGCAGTTGTGACACCCCTTGGAGCACTGGCAGTCAGCAGCCATGTGTTGTGGCTCGTGCCTCTATCAGCCATGAGATACTCTTTTGGAAATAGCTGTAGGGGTTGATTCATTTCTCTGCAGAACACTAATTCAATCCTATTGTTATGATCATTTGTATTACTCTAAGGCCTGAAGGTCTCAGCCAAGATCAGAGCTGAAAACTTTTACAAGAGGCAGTGCCCATGCTCTCAGAAGATGCTGCTTCAGTATCTTGTTCACTGCTATTTCACATTTATGTGTGGGGTAGAATTCTGCATTTAGATCTTGATCATAGCAGTGGCTTCAGGATTATACTGGTGTCACCTCCAGCTTCTAATACAGCTTTTACAGATTCATAGATTATAGATCCAGAAAGAAACCATTGTATCATCTAGCCTGACCTTCTGCATCTTGCACACTTAGGTCATTAAATTCACTAAGTTACTCTTTGGTTGAGTACTGAAGAATACCTTCTTGGAACGCCTCCACCCTTTAACTGAGAGACAGTTTACCCCTTCTTCTAGAAATTCACTTCAGCAGATAAGCACCTTCACTTTTCCAAGATTACACCTTATTATTGAGAGGATTTGGTGTGGAGTACCTTCTACCACTCATTCCTCTGAAGGTTTTCTCTATTGGATTAGGAAGCCCTTTGTTAAATGGCATTTTCAGATTCAACTGCAGGTCACTTCACAGTTTTCTTTTTGACAAACTGGCTAGACAGCAGAAGAAAAAGATAATAGTGTATCTTTTTTTTATTAACTCCCAGTGATCATTTCCTACCCTTACTGCAGTTGTCATTGCTTTAGGTTCAAGTCAGTGACCTGAGACCTAATGTTCTGTATTTTTTATACTTGTATAAACTGGAAACACTCCAACTCCTGCTCAATATTATTGCTATTAATATTACACGCTACTATAGCTCCTAATCTCTGAACATTTTCTTTCCAAGAGAAGCCAGCCATAAACTGCATCATTTGAGTTAAGTGTGGACTTTCTTCTTCACATCTTTTTTTTTTTTTTTCAGCATAATTTGAAGAGTTTCTAAGAGTTGGACAAAAGCTACCAGCCAAAAGTCACCAACATGAGTGGTGACTGGCCATTTCCTTTACCTTAAAATTGTCTTAAAAGGAACAGACAACTCTGCTCCTCAGGGAGTTAAAGAAGATCAGAGAATAGTAACCATTATACCGAGCTATCCTGAACTGCACCTTGCCCTCGAAGCAGTCAACTTTGGATAGAGCAGGAAAGAATATAAAAGAACATTCTTCATGTGCCCCTTCAGTTCCCACAGTTAATGGTATATTGGAAATTTGACCACCATATTAAATCCCCCTGCTTGGCCTCCTAAAAGCCTTTGCCAATCTCCAATCTCCTGGTTAGAAGGAAGAAGGAGTTATGTAGAAGTCCAGAGGCAGGAGGATATCCAGAGACATCCATGGATCCAGAAAGTGACTATGCAAAAGAGTGCCTGGTTTCAAGGCTGAAGCTAATATAATTTTCCAGTTGGACTGAACAGCAGCCCTACTTTTGTAGGATGTATTTGTTCTGACTAGTTTCACACCTCCATTTTCCCTGCCCAATTCATTCTGTAAATGCACATTGCACCCACCAACAATCTGCAGCGTGCCTCTGAAAAACTGTCTCCAGTTATTACACAGTCACCTACATAACTGAAAGGATGTTATTGGCATCTGATGCCATTTCTTTGTCAAAGACAAACAATTTGCAATCAGAAATGCAAGGGGAATGTTGGATTTTAA
Organism: Corythornis vintsioides; assembly: GCA_025447755.1. NCBI lineage: Eukaryota > Metazoa > Chordata > Aves > Coraciiformes > Alcedinidae > Corythornis > Corythornis vintsioides. The sequence goes on from JAOEGS010023918.1 coordinate 45,851, forward strand.
GTGTAGAGATCTCAGATGCAGCTGCCACCACCTTATGTTCCATTTCAAATGATTAATAATATTTGTCAATTCTGATGTGTCACTGTGCTCTATTGCTGTACAACATGCTCTAAATGATGGCACTCTCTTTTGGATTGGCCTGATTAATGATGGATGAATCTGTTTCACTTTATTGTAAGCCTCTCTTAACTGAATGGCTTAGGTTAAAAGAGAACAACCTCCACCAAATGTTATGAATTATGCCATCATTTCAAACATGTTTTCTTCCTCTTGTTGCTAACAGTTTAATGACGATACCTGAAGAATCAAACTTAATTGCTTCTGATGAATCCCTGCTCCTCCAAATAGAAATATTCAACCACTTTTTATCCCTTAGTTTTATGATTTAATTTTTTTTTGCCCAGTGATAAAAGTGTCCTTCTGTCATTACAGTGCTTTATGTTCTGCAACAGATAATTTCAACACTGCAGATGCCCATCTTGTTCCTTGTGAAAATTGCTCAGAACGTTACAAAACCCTTTAATGATTTATCTTGTTTCCTATTCACCCATTTGAAGAGTTGGTTTGATGTAATGGCTGCAGCACCAGTTTGATGGGTATTTAAGCTCTGCATAGCTCTATTGTTATGCTACCCAAGGCTTTGTTTTCACATCAGTTGCTTGTCCTATTCCTTGTCAGTCTTGTTTAATTAGCTTGTATCGTCCTGTATGGCAAGGACTTTCTAATGTTAGTTGTTTGCTTAGTGTTTAGCACAAGGGTGCCTCTATCTTAGGTATTGTAGTGCACAGCATTACAGCAATATTAATAGTTTAACAGAAGACAGCAATAAAATCTCCACAGTTTCCTCTTCCCCAATTAGTATTACCCTGGTCTTCCCTGTAGTTGGCACTGGCAACCATATGCTAATGGTAATCACTTATAAAAACTAATAGCAGAAGTTTAAGGATTGACTACTGAAATCAGACCTGAAGAATAGTTTTTACTCACTAAAATCTGACCAGAGTTGTTGCTCTAGTAAGAAAGATGGCTTCTGGCTACAGATGTTTTTCCCATGTCATACTTGCCACAACCTGTGGAGGAATTTAGGAGACATTTCATTGTATCATCCTTCAGAGGGCTGCAAGGACAACATGAAATATAAAGAGCAGGATCACAAATCTTTATATAGAGTCAGAATTGGTTTCAACCAGAAGCATTTTCCCTTCTGAAACTCCAATTAAGTCTTTCTTTGCTCAGTCATTCAAACCATAAACAGATCCAACATTTATGGTCTTGCAAGCAGATATAGGATATTCTTCTCACAATGCCAGAGACTTTGTCTTTTGGATTATCTCACCAACCCCCTTCTTTCCATTCTGTCTGAAAGAAGTGAAGTGACACTTTTAACCCTTCTTAATTGAAGAAGTTAATGTAGTCAACTAAATTAAAGACTTATTTTCTTGAGTTCCTATGCAGTTTATGTTGTAAACACAGGGTGAATTTATTAAAACTTAGAGAGTGTTTGCCTAGGATATATAGCACTGGGCTGCTCTGAGCAGCATAAACTATATTCAGATAACATCCTCATATACCCCTGAACTTTGAGAGTTTTCTACTTGATAAAAATAATAGTAAAACATTTATTTTCAGGAAAGGAAAAGTCATATTTCTTTTTTCCAGCATTTTGGATGGCAAAAATTATTGCAGTCTAGCAATCCTTTATTTATTTCTGGCCATCTGTCTCTTAGTGTCTAAATAAACTGCCCAAGACTACTGTGGATCCCAATTTTATTGGTATAAATATCTAAGAAAAGTAAATGTTTTCTTTAGGTAAAAATACAAGCCCAAACATTGAGGTACACCTACATTTCTCAGATACTAATGATTTTATATTTGTGTTAGCGTGATAGGGAAGTCTCAGTAAGATAAACACAATTCAAATAATAAACAGATTTTGTAATAAAGGGAAATGAATCAAACATAATTGAAATTCAGGGAAACATGACTTACAGTAAATGAGAACTGGCTTCTCAATGTTCAGTTCTATTATATCCATTCTACCATTCCTTCTTGCATCTTCTTCTCTGACATATATCTGTTGACTTCCAACAGCTGAAGAAAGCAAAGAAATGTAAAATAAGTTTGTGTTTTCTCCATTAAATCAACAGGTAAGACTGACAGTACCTATGAACCATCTCTGTTTAATCATAAAGTATAATTTTAATACAGTAATCTCAGAATACATGAATGACATGTTGACTCATAATGTGTCTGTCACTCAGATATTGTAATGTGTTGTTATTCTTTATATTTGTAAGAAGCCTCCTTCTTGAAGCTCAGCTGGGCTCAGGAGGCTTCACATTCACCTCTGAAACAGTGCACAGACTTTCTGGTGAGCTCACTTTTAGCCAGGTGTGACTCAAGTTTTTCACCAAAAAGCAAAGGGAATTAATGGTGGTAGACATTTCCTTTAATCAAACTTGGTTGACCTTTAAACTCCATAAGAAAACTTGGCTTAAGGAAACCAGATGCTCTTCACAAAATTAAGGTATTTTTGCTTTCCTCCCACATAAAATGAGCAAATTACATCTTGCATTTCTCAGTCTAGACTGCTTTTATTTTGGAGAACAGGGGATGAAGAAACATGAGAATCTATGAATGTGAGGGAAAGTACATAGTGATTCACTATAACAATTTGCAGAACAACATAAAAATAGTGGTTGAGTCACAGCTGACCTTTCAGAAAATGTAGATCCTCATCTACATTTAAAAGGGTGCAGTTTCCTAAAACCAGAATGACAGAGGATTCATTATGTTGCCCAAGTCTTGCATTGGAATTAAGATAGTAGAAGGGCTTTTGTTCTGTTGGATGACAAACTAAATTGATCTATTATCATTCTTTTGTGGTGATTTAAAAAAAGTTTTTTTAACCAAAAAAACTAAACTAAACCCCCAAACTCTTATGTTCTCATGGATAGGTGATTATTTTTATTCAGGCAGTTTGAGGTAGCTGCTTTAGCCCGTGTCTGATTCTAGTAGAACACCATTTTCACATCTGAGGAAATAGACTGGACATAGGATTTTTGCCTTTTCCAATGAGTCATATTTAGTTTTTCAGTCTAAATTTGAGTATTTAGTAATGTAACTTCTCTCCCATGCAAGTGAAGTCAAACACTGCTGCTCACCTGTTAAGCTATTTGCAAACTAGTTCATATCTCAGCCTGGCTTTCAGCAGGATACCTGCCTGGTGTGGTTGATGATCTCAGAAGGCAGATTGGAAGAGTCCTAGAAATCCTAAGTTCTCACTGGAGAGGTAAATCTAAATTTTCACTCATGATCCAATTTCAGGAGATGAAGAATATGAAGCCAAGCCTTCCACACTTTGGGGAGGTGTCCTCAATACTGACTTATCAGCCAAAAAGATAAGAATGATCTTCTATGCCTCTTTGGCATATAAGATGGGGAACAAGATGCTCTGTGCAGGAGAAGAAGATCTGCCCATAGAGAAATAAATAGAAGAAAGACTTTTTCTGTTATGCACCAAAGAGTGACATTTTCTTGGGGGAGGGAGGGCCATCTGGAATGAATGCCCCCTTGCCCTGACATAACTGCACAGAGACACTCATCTAGCTTCAGAATTCACATGGCTGGATATCTCAGCACTGCAAGAAGTCCAGCTGATAAAGCTAGATCATCTGAAATTGGAGTGGAGGACCGTAGCACTGATAAACCTGAGGTGTGATGCACAGGTCTTAAAGAGTGTATTCATAAGATAGGGAAAGCAAGAAGTTGCTCTGTCAGGAATCAGATTACTCTTTCTATGCTTGTAGGTGAATTTAAAGAAAACTGATATTTGTAAGGTTTCCAGAAATTCCCTTGTCCTTTCTGAAATGATTTTCCTGTAGCACATGAGACAAATGTAGCCTTTGTCCACTTTCTGTCTGACTCTTCAATTACCACTTGCAGCAGAAGCAGTTTGTGAAGCCTAGCTATTAGTAATTCTCAGAGAACAATTTGAGTAGCCAATTAAAAAACTAAATCAATAAAAACGTGCTGCATGACAAATTAAGCATGTATGTAATAAAAAAGAATTACAGAGCACTAGCAATGGTGACCACTACTTCTCTGCATTATCCCATCATTGGAAACAATTACAAAATTGCAATAATAAAAAAAAAACCAAATAAAGTAATAGTTGTACAAGTTCAGGTACATGAACCACCCTGAAGGGGAGTGTTATGTAGGAGACCAAAGATATCAGACCAACAAGGCATGAAAGAGTTTGTAATAATTTTTGCTCCTATTGCAAGGTTTCTTATTACAATTATGAGATGTTATTAGTGAGCTCCCATGTAAAAAAGGTATTTGTCTATACCAGTTAGGGGACAATGTTGTGGGTTGGGTTTTTTTTGTGCAGCATTGTGAATTCTGCACTGGAGCCATTCAGAAATGTGTCAGTGCTTCCAAACATGTAATATTGTTTTCACATGGACATGACCTTACAGCATGAAACCTGCATTTTAATGTTGAGACACATATACACACGTCAGTTATTTAATCATTTAGTTATTCAGTTATTTATTTATTCATATTTCAAAATTTCAGGTAATTTTTCTTTATTTTTTAAAAAATATAATTCTTGGTTTCTGGAGAATGTATAGACTCGGTGTTAGGGGAAATCTTAGCTGGTTGTGAAGGTCTAAGGAATTATGGTTCTGCTACTGTGTGTCGTGATAGTGTTTTTTCAGTGCTTCACATAAATGTGAATTCTGGTACTGTCTGGACTGTCCTTGAGATTCAACTGTTGGAATTAAGAACCACTTGCAAAATTTCATTGATGTCACTTTTTGGCAATGTTTAAACCAAAGCACTTCTGGAATAAGAAATCTGTAGTTAAGTATTAAATTACTTAATGTCCATAAACAGTTCAAAATTACTTCTTTAGTGGCAGAGCAGACTGACAGTAAGCCATGGAGGTAGAATTACAGATTGCCAGGTGAGAGAAACTTTATTCTTCCCAAACCAGCTGGTTCTAATTCCCAAAACAAAGAGAGCTAGACGAGATTTTCATCTATGTGCTCTGTTAAGATTGCCCTCTTTTTTTTTGATGAGAAAGCATTTCTGACTGCCTGTGTTGAGCTCAACAGGTTGCAGACAGGCAGCTGACTATCAGAGAAATTATGCTGTTCATGTTCTAGCTGGATGGTGCCTACTAATTGGATGCTGGCTGAAATTACATCTTGACTGCCTGCAGCTGCGAATCTGCAATGCTGCATCCTTGATATGCCCATTCAATCATATTCACTCAGATTCCTGTCCAATTTTTGATGTTCAGAAAGATCCAAGCACCAAGCTTCCAAGAATGAATGTGGGTGGCCCGAGTGCTCACATCACTGTCCCATGATATGTTTGGGTATAACAAACATTCCTAAAATCAACTTGCAGAAGAGTATTAATTTCTCCTCTTTTAGGAAACTACTTTGGAATAGCTAATTTATGTACCAGCTGCTCAGATTTTTGTCTTTGCATTCCATTAATAATGGATCCTTCCCTCTTTTTTAAAAATAGAAAAATAAACTCTTTTTTAACAAATGATAGATCCTGCTGTCATTTACAATGTGCATTTATTTAACATAGTTATGCCATAATACAAATTATAACTTGTTCTTCTTTCTCAAAGTTAACATAAACCTGAACTTCCCCACTGGGTGTAATCATAGGCCTCATGCATGAGAATTTAGATGCACTAAGAGAACAAATGCTAATAAAAGACCACTTTGAAGATGGAATATCTCATGTCCTTTATCTAATTTTCTTCCTAGCTCTTCCTCTGACTTCAGTGTTATATGAGCTGGACCATTAGTTATTTTTATGATACTGACAAATGCAGAGTGAGGTAGTAAGGCAAGTTGGCAGACATAAAATCCCTGCAAAGATGGAGACTTCACTAAGTCTAAATGGCTAAACAAGAGGAGAACTTAATGGATTGATGTCCATGAAGGCAAGGATATTGTGGTGACACTATACCACCTGCTCTACAAGAGTAACAAAATGGCTTTCACTCCAGTCTTCTATGCAGTCTGGCAAAAGCTCTCAAGGCTTGGTATGTAATTTTATTTTTATTTTCTTTTTTCCCCTTACTGACAGGAATGGAAAAAGGTCATGGTCACCTTTGACCATGACAATGCCTTTGTACTTTCAAGCCTATGCTCTTAAGGACTTCCTGGGCAGTTCTCACAAGGCTAATCGTGAGGAACTTGTGTATTCAAAGACTCTCTGTTTTTATTCTTTCTAGCATAAATTGTCCAAACATTACCAGTCACTTTTCTCCTTCAGTTTATCCACCGTTGGTCAAAATATAAATTATGTCTCTGATGTATTAAGAACTGTATGTTTAATTCTGCAACCTCCCACTCTGCATGGAAGATAAATTTGCAAAGAATGAAAACATCTCAGATACAAGCCTTATTTTTACTGCACAGAAGTCACCATACATACTTCAGATGATGATTTCCATCTAAATCATGGCTTTGTTGCACAGGTGGAATAGCTTGATCTGGCAAGTTACTTGCAGTTTTTATGGATGGCAGTTTCCAGATACCTTGGAAACCCTCTCTCTGTGCACATGTGACATTTCATATCACATTCACTAAGTTCAAACCCACAAAGGCAAATTGCAGACAGCCAAGTATCACTTTGTATTGTTCAGGAAGGGGTTGAGTTTGGGAAAGATGGAGGACTCAGGAATTTTTGTAAAAGAGACACTTTGCAGGAGGAAAGGTTTGACATTTAATTTGGGAAATTCACTGTTGCCTGTGATTTAGACTAATTTCTTTTTATGAGCCAATGATCTACTTGTGTATGTGGTGATATGGTTTATAATTATAGAAGGCTGCTCACTTGCATCTCTTGCAATCAGAGATGGTCCCCCAGGCACATCATGGACGTGATCCCAAACATCTTGACCTTGATTTTATCCTTAGGCCAGCCCTATGAAGGACAGGGTGATCCTCCTTATATTTAAACAACTTTCACAAGGTGACAAAGCCAGTAAAAAGGGCAGGAGGTTTGAGACATAGAGACCTACAGCAAACTCTGACCCCTCACTTGTCCTTTGTCAGGAGATGTTAGGTGTCCCCCAGCCCCTGGATGCTAGTGTGCCCTCCATTTTTTGTCCTCCAAAGTACAGTTTCATCCTTCTTTCTTCCAGGGCTGAGTTTGGGTCCCTGTGGTCTCTTCAGGTCCCTCAAGCAGCTTCTTCAGCCCTTGGAAAGAAGAGTTGCAGCTGCAAGGACACATGTGAGGCTCAGACCATACAGCAAACCCAATAGCTGATTAGGAGGCCTGGCCTCAGATCTCAGTGGTGTTTTGGCAACAAGCTGGGTGAGAAAAGATGGTCATCCAACTAATTATTGCACAGATATGCTCTGGTAGAGCTGACTGGTCAGACCCAGGAAAACAGCTTATGGCTCCAGATCCTCAGTTAAAGCCCTTAAATTAGCTTGCAATGTCTGCCTCTCCCTTGCCCTTTTCCCAGTTTCCACTGACTTTCTTCTTATTTCTCCCTCAATAGTAGTCAATGCAACTTGTGGAAATAGCTGAGGAGCCCGTGCCCTCTCACTTTTCTCTCTGTGATTCATTATCATTAATAACTGGGCTATTTTTGGCTTTCTGTCATCAGGCAGCTTGTATCAAATAAGCAGCCTGCTTTTCAACATTGCCAATCAAGCCTTTCATTCTGCTTATGAGAGCAGAAAGCCTTAGCCTGTTAGTGGCTCCTCTGCTTCTGCTGTTACTGTTACCTAGAGCATAGAGTTGCACTTGAGCATATGAATGTGTGCATATATCTAGAGGGACACGAAATAAGGGAGCAGTTCACATATTCCAAGCCCCCCTCTGTTTGGAGACAGCAGCAAAGTCTGCTGTGACTGCAGCACCAAGAGCAATAAACACACTCCATATGGCACCTGCCTTTTGACAGAGTGCTCCTTGGCCTGGGGAGTCCTGGGACCACTGGGGCAATTTTCACTGTGCTTTACAGTGATTTTGTTTTTATTTTGAGCTTTAAAATCTATGCAGTTACAGAGAGGGGGTGGAGAGTGGCTGTTAAAATGACAAAAATAGCAGGACCAAACCAGATGGGAAAAACAGGATGGAGGAGGGAAAACAAACTGGATCATAAATGTTAACCTTACAAAGATGTGTGGTTTAATCCTTGGTGGTTTCTTGAGTGCATTTTATTTTTTTTAATGAACTGTGAGGGGTAATTTTTTTCTGCTATGTGAGTTTTAACTCTTTAACTCTGATGTGCATGTCAACAACTCCTATGGCACGGACTGTGTGTGGGTAAGTTGCATGGATGGAGCAGCAATTTGTATAGAATTATAGTGTTGATGATTTATCAGGTAAACCAAGTACTGATGCACAAAACCAGTCATGAAAATATCAATAACATCCAAGGTACAACTAACATAAGCAAATATAAAAATCTTTGATCGCCCTTGAATTATACAGGAGAGTCAGGTGCAGCAGCTCTGTTAGCTTCCCAAGTAGCAGAGTAAATTACTAGTATTAGCTAAGTCTTAAGTAAATTTCATGTATCTCCATGAGTCAGATCACCAGTTTGCTCAGAGGCCCACTGGAATTCCTGCAATGCAAAGCAAAATGTTGTGATCAAATACTAGGAGTGGCAATGACCTCTGTGGATTTACTCTGGGAATTAACTTGGTCTCAACTGCACTTGGCAAGTTCTCAAGACTGAGCACTAGAACAATTTGTGGTGTCACTTAATCCATCCCTTTTCTTTCCACTTTAAGAGCATCCATTTATGCCTCACATGCTTTTCCCTGCTCAGCTCTAAGTGTCTCAGTGATAAGGACTCAGACCATTATTTCATGGCCCAGAACATCTCTGAGCACAGAACGTGTGCTGTCACAAGTTACCATGCATCACAGAACTGCAGTAATTTGCCATGTGCCATGTGAAATAATGTAACTTAATTTAACTCTTTGCCTATGAAGGAAGATAATTTGCTGTATATATGCCTTGGGATGAGGGTGTGCACGTGGACCACAACAGTGATTTAGATGAAGCTAAGCCACGGTAGTTCTGTCACTTTATAATTATTGTTATGGCCAGAGCTTTATTTTTAACTTTGTATCAGGTTACTTTTAATTTTCACTTCTGTTGTTGTTGTTTGTTTTGTTTTGTTTTGTTTTTCAGATGGACCCAACACCATAAAACTTCCTCTCACACTAGTAAGCTTAATGTATTTGTAACTCAAAATCTTCCCCTCTCATCACTCTCCACACATTAACCTGCCAATTCAGATCCCTTTGCTGCTTTTTCAGTTACTTTAAAAAATGTTATTTCTTATACAGGCTGGCAACTACAAGAGCACATTGTGTTTGATACCAATATTGTTCATGTGAACTGAGACTTACACTTGTAGTTTATTTGTAGACCTAAACTGACACTTGCAGAAGGTCACTGATCATAGGCAAAGGCAGTTTAAAAATGACAGGAAGACACTGAATATTATTCTGATTAGTTTTGTGTCACAAACCTTATACTCACCTTTCTTTTTCTAGCAGGAAGTCAGGGACTTGCATTGTATGTCATGTCTTATGCCTGAGGGCATAATAATTTCTATTTAAGGAGAAGATAAGGAAATCTGTGGGAGGTTAAGGTCTCCTGAGGAGTGGTGTGGGCTGCCTGAAATTCCATCACATCCACATTTGATTTAGTTTGACATCAATCTCTTAACACAAAGATGGTGATGCTCATGTAAGTAGAACTACTACCTAGTGAAACTGAATTATTACCACTTTTGCCATAAAAGCTTCAACAACGGTGGGGCAGGTCTGTATAAGTCATGGCTGGTCTACAGAGGTCATTCTTTGCTTGGGAGGTCATTGAAGGTGTCCAAAAAACCATGATGTCAGAGCACCAGGTGCACTGTGCACTCACAACTAGTGAGTACAGAGACAGATTTACATTTGAGTGAGCAGGGTGACACCATGGTGCAATAACCCTATAAAAATAGGTCTTAAAGGTGAAAGTCTGTTAAAGAATGAGTGTTAACACACAAATACCTGCCCATCCAGATGGCTAGATCTTTAGCTGCTGTAAATCAGGGGCCAGATCCCAATGTATATAGAAATATATATATCTCTATATAAATATAAT